>JAKSZP010005390.1:0-177718 GCA_022478985.1 Massospora cicadina | reverse complement strand
AAGACTTGATTCACATGGCATACAGTTTCATTAGACGTGGTGGGGCCTTTTCCAACTGGAGCAAACCGCTCCAAATATATAATAGTTGCCAATGAGCATTTGACAAGGTGGGTGGAAGCAAGGGCTATCAACTATTTGGGGGCTGTCACTACCGCCAAGTTCATCCTGGAGTGTTTCATAAAGAGCCATGGTTGTCCGCACTTTATTCTAATGGACAACAGAACCAAATTTACATCACATATATTAGCCAAGTTGAACGAGCTCATTGCAATCCGCAGGGTCTTAACTACCCCCTACCACCCTGAATATAACGGCATGGTGGAATGGGTCAATGGGACCTTGGTAAATATTCTATGCAAGCTTGTAAATGAGCGGCCGTCAGACTGGAGTACCCTTCTATACACTTCTGTCTTCGCGTATAATATTAGCTACCACTCAGTAACCAGTAAGAGTCCATTCCAATTGCTCTATGGATGACATCCAGAGCTACCTGCATTGCTTTACTCCTGTGTAGAGGATACTGGCGGAGTCAAGCCCCACCACTATTTTTCTGCCTTAACAAACATGCTGATTAAGCTCCAAATTGAGGCATATTCCACTAGTCTTACCAAGAAGATTTGAGATCATGCGGCTGATCAATATAAACACAGAAGTCTTCCACCATTCAGGGTAGGGGAATTGGTCCTGTTTCATGACCAACATGGGTTCAGAAGAAGGAACAAGCTCGCTAGCATATGGAGCAGACCATTTGAGATCTTTGAGAAGACCAGGGCTGATGCCTACACCATTAAGGAACCTGTGAGTGGTCAGATAATCAACTGAGTACATGCGAAGTTCCTTTAGCCCTAAAAGCAATAGGCGCTTATCATCCAGTAAAGGGGGGGGGTAATGTCAAGATTTCAATATGACTGGGAAATAAGCTAGTGTTCCAGTAAATTGTAAATTAGATGCAAAGCGAGCTCTGAGGGCGAGTAATAGGTTAGAGCAATGCAAGGTGAATTGATCAAATCAATTAGGGTTTGGTGATCAAGGAAATTCCATTGAAGCCTCGATGATCAAACAAATTCTACATTGATAGCAAATTGAGTTGACTAAGCGAAATGTGTCAAATCCATTGAGGAATACTGAGGGTTAAGGGTTGAGCAAGAGAGAGAAGTGCAGGAGGTTTTTAGAAGAAGAGAAGGGAAAAAGAAAGAAGAAGTGAGTAGGAGTAAGAAGAGAGTGTAAGCAGAAAGGGTCTGCGGTTAGATCATATTAAAATAAAAAGTAGCAAAGCTGGGGCGATTGCCTCATATCTTTATATAAAGTTTATTACGTTTTTTGAGGGACCAACGATCTCCATATCATTTGGCCGTTGCTCAGTGGGCTAAAACCTGTGCAACTCACTTAGTGGAAACAAGTCATATCTGCCAAAAGTTAACAGTGCTAAATAATTATTTTTTGTTCACCTTACACTGGTGAAATTGGAAATATGGTAGGATATAATTTTTAAGGCAGAAACCTCAAAAAACAAAATAAAAACTTCATCAGCAATCCTAATATTTGATTGTAATATACATCCTGATACCCAGTCAGACTCACTTGAACGCCTAACCTCAAATTACTAGATAGATATAAAAAACTAATGACAATTATCCTTAGAATTGGTTGTCAGTAAGTAGAAATACTTATTCTATCTGTGATTGTTCCTGATATTCTAGAAAGGGTTTATATATTGGCATATCTTGGAACTGAAGATAAGACTTAGATACATCAAATCTAAGTAAAATATCAGCAATCACCAACTAATTTAAACAATAATTCGGAATTAATGGAGAATTATAAAAGTAAAAACTAACTAAAATATATTATGCAATTATTTTCTGTATTTTACCATTTATCAAAAATTAATGGGAATCATAATAGTCAAGACCCTTCAAAATTGAGAAATTAATGGACAACTGTGACCAATTACTTATCATAAATATTGAAATTGTAAGAACCATAACATGTTTAAATTCTGACAGCTATAAATAAACAGAGAGACTTAAAAAATAGGAGGCAAATTGTTTATATTAGAAACTAGGGAATGGGAGAGAACAAAATAGGTCAGTACCCTCACAAGTGAGAGCAATGGTCTATATAAGGGAAGTGTGTTTGGAGGCTTCTGCACTGCAACTGGACCTTTCAACTAATTATCAACTTTTTCTAAAAATTTGATGATCTTTTAGTTGACTGAGTGCTGGACTGCCAATATCAGATTGCAAGTATTCCCTGTGTTCACACTTTAAGGTTCAGAATTAAAAAATCTTGAGAATCAGGGTTGGGAGGAATGGTAAAAATGCCATTTTTGGCTGCTCCCTTAAAAAGATACCTAACTTATTTATAATTTTTCAATTTGAGACGCACTCTAATATTGGCAGTCCAGCACTCAGTCAACTAAAAGATCATCAAATTTTTAGAAAAAGTTGATAATTATAAGTAAGAAGAGTCTTAATTTGGGCCAACGATTTTTAATGGGGTAAAATTATAAAAGAATACCACAAAAAGTTGTTAAAAGGATCCTGGACTTTTTGAATTAAGGGAAATTCAGGAAAATGGGTGGTAGTAGGGGGAACTCACTAGTAGTAAACTTGCCATTTTGGCGGTGTAGCCAAGGGATTCTTTATACAAGAGCCTTATCCTTTCAACACATTGCCAGCTGGAAAGGTGGGAACTGAGTAGGCTTCTTAAAGGAAGAATTGTAGCCAGCCCTACCAGGCTTATTACCTTTTGAGGCAGGATTAGCATTCATTATCCATTTTGTCTAACCTTTTATGAGGTTGATTTATGAAAACACCATAATCAATGGGTAAAATTATCATAAGATTGATAAAGTGATGTCACAATACCATGACGCTGGAGTGGGGAATGGAAGAGTCACCCCCTTCAAGAGCAGAGTATACTACCCTAGCATGAGAAACAGGAGGTTTTCTGAGGGGGTCTGCATATGCTGTGGACTTTAAGGACTGGAGAGGACATAAAGGCTTGAGGATAGGAGGGCAAGTGTGGGATGGAATGGCACATCCTCCAAAAGCACCATTTGTGATAAATCATCAGAGTCGTCAATTAACTTTACAAGAAGGATGAAGTGAAAAACGTAAATCCTCCAACATATACACCATGTTGACTTTGTGTGCTATGTAAAGGGGTTTGGAAGCACCATTGGCGGCTAAAAGAGCTTCAGCAACTGGAAACAATATTTTTCAGATTATACAAGGTAATTCTGCATGAGTAGTGGGAGTACTAATAACTGCAGAACATGTCAGTCCTTGTCAGCCAGATCCAGAGAATTACCAGAGGTGACTGAAATTCAAGGACTGGGGACAGGGGATGAACAACTTCAAGGAGGGAACTAGCAAATGGCAAGCAGCAGAATATGGCAGGCAGCCAAAGGAACCAAACAAGGAGATAAATTAATCTACAGAAGACCCCAAATATTTGGAAAAAGGTTTGGGCGGACAGGAAGGGCAATATTGGGGGTCCACGTTGCACTGCTGCAGGATATGATAAAATTAATAGCTCTAATATGCAAGGAACAGGGAAGCCTAAGAACACGTTGGTGAGCATTTCACAGTTTTTATGGAACCACCTGAGGCACCAAGCAACAAGAAGAAAGAAGGCATCAAAGCCTTCTGTCCAAGTAGGGCTCAATCATTTCACTGGGACCATGATAGCCATAATGAACACCAAGATGTTTGAAATGCTTTTCAAAGAAACAGAAAAGCTCAAATAGTGGAGGCAAATTGTTTTATGGAAATTTAGGATCAAATGTGAACAAAATAGCCAGTACCATTGCATGTGAAAGCACTGGTCTATATATGGGAAGGGAATTTGGCAGAATCTGTACTGTTCCTGGGCATTGCAACTAATTATTGGGTTCAAGTATTCCTGAAATTCACACTTGAATGGGGGTATAATAGTGAAATTTGTGATAATCAGGGTTAAAAATAATGACAGGATAAGTTATGATTGGCTGCTCCCTAATTAAAATCCCTATTTTTTAAGAAATCTAAAATTGATATGTGCTCCACCCTCGGTGGCCTGGTCTCAATTGTCTGCAAAAATATAAAAAACCTAAGGTAGGTCTTGGGAAAAAAGTAGTAAGAGTTGAAATTAGGTTTGACAATTTTAAAATTTGAGTAAAATTGTAATAATTGTGCCACAAAAATTATGATAAAATAAATACACATTTTGGAATGTGGGGGGGTGGAATTTAAGAAATTGGGCAGTAGTAGGGGGAGCTTACCAGTAATAAACTTACCTTTTTGTGGTGTAGTTAAGGGATTTTTCTACACAAGAGCCTTATAACCTCAACACATAACTAGCTGGGTAGGGTGGCTACTGGGGCAGGATTCTTATAGAAGGAACAGTATCAGGCCCTAGCTGGCTTATTGCCTTTTGAGGCAGGCCTAATAATTTAGGTGCAAATATACAAGCTATCTCTACTATACCTCTAGTATAGTATCAGAAGAATTTAACAAATAAACTATGAAATTAAGAGGCTAACTTTTATAATTACTGAGGAATTATGCTTAATATCTAAAAATATAATCTCATAGTAATTGCAACTTAACTACTTTAAAAATTTAATTTAAGAAAAGCTAATTACAAAAATTAAGTCAGAAAATAGAAGCATGTATAAATGACCTGCAAAAGTTTCATTAAGTTGCATAAAGTAGTTCTTGATAAATAATTTCCTGAAGATAGCAAATATACATTAATAGGATAGGCCACTAATAACATTGAGTAGATGGATACAGCCAGCCTTAATTCAAATAAAACCCTCATCTATAGCTCCTCATGCCCCATGCTGCTGATGCACCAACCCCCAATTTTGTCCTCAATGGTCCACCATCTGAAGCGGGCACCAGATAAAAATTTCCCTAAAGCCTCTTCATCTTTCTTATATGGCTTCCCAGGCTATTATACAAGGTGCCATATTGATTTTTTTATTAATGATCATCCCTTTGTTTGGCTCCTTTGCAAATGAAGATGCGTGGATGTCCCCCTTTTTGGGTTGGCGCCACTAGTGCTAATAAAGATAAGCCATTTATACTCCCCTTAAAGTTATAATTAATCAAATCAGTTAAATTTTTTGAAAAACCCAATATTTTCCTATATTATGACCAACTAGAGCCCTCAGTTAGGGCAGCAAAGCACTGGATCATTAAATAGTGAATTATTTTAAGTATATTAGTAGATTTGATTAATCAAATATATACAAAATAATATTTCTTAAATGCTTAAAATACTGATTGCTATATACAAAAAAGGATTTTTAAGTTTTGGTAGACGTTTTACAAATCCTGTTATATTCTAAAAATAAACTTGCTGCTTTTTTTTTAGTACTAGATTGCTGCTTTTCATATATTTGACTAATTTTATTGAGCCAATGATTTTTGCAATGTTTGGTAGTTATTTAACTTTATTTAGTTTTAATTAATTTTTCAATTAGTTGATCTAAATTAAAATTTAATTAATTAGTTATAATTAATAATCTAAAAAATTAATTAATTTTTATAATCACTTATTGCAAGATAAATCTAATTATAGCTAATAGATTTAGTTGATAAATTAGTACAATTTATACTAAACTTTATTGATTGCCTTATACTCAGTTAGTTTAATTGGCCACTATTTTTGGGTATAAATTTAATGGTTATTTATAAATTTATTTAGTATAAATTATCACTTATAATGTTAAGCTAATTATCATGTTTATAAGTTTTTAATTAAATAGCAATTGCTTACCAAAACCACTGATGAAACTATCAAAATGACTAATTCAATATATACAACGCAGAAGGGAGGATACCCCAGTGGTAGAGTATGGACCCTCTACCACTGCCTCCCAAGTTCGATCCTGGTAATGGACTTTGGGTAGGGGACGATTTTGACTGTGTTGGTTTTGTGCACCAATGCCCCAAACTGAGATAGCAAATAGCAAAGGCGGTCCATGGAGTTCCTGGCCTATCATACGCCGCGCATGGAGGTTTTCCAGGTTTTATCCTCCTTTCCCATTTTCTTCACTTCCCTAATTGGTGAGGTATTGTCCCCAGGTTGGCCCACCTCAAATAAAAATTAAAAAATATATACAATGCAGAAGCTCCATATTATATTAAGCAAACTAAACAAAAGACTATAAGTAGTTAGCCAAACTAAAGATAAATATAAAATAACAAATTATTAACCAGTTAATTTAAAAGTTTGACCATCCTTCTTTTGCACCTTAGAATTACCTTTTGAGCTACAAAAATTAAAACTTTAAAAGTTTTTAGTAGAAGCAATTTTAAGTTCATGATTCTTCCATTGGTAGAGAAGTAATTGCAACTTCCACTGCTCCAGTTACAAACAAAAAATCTGTTCAGCAGAGCTTATTTCATATAGCCAACAGCAAACAGTAATTATCTTATTTTTTCTCATATACCTACTCTACCATATAGTTAATCCAACTGGCGGGGGCATTTCTGCCAACCTTTGTTGTAAAAGTGTTGTTGATGAGGTTTGAGTGAACCATAATGACTTAGACACCAACGCTGCAATCAACAATATGTCACCTTTTCAAAAGTAATATGAGCACCCAAGACTCAATAATGACTTATGATGGGATTTAGGTGGTTGGTAAGCTCCCTGGTGCATTTTGTTACCTGAATTCCAAAAAATTAATTGCAGGAGAAGTATTATTCTCAACCGCTTTGATAATTTCTCAAGGGGAATGTTATAATACCACTTATATAATAATAGATAACTTGAAACACTAGTAAAAGTGGGCTTTTTAAGGTTTTATTAAGTTAATAAGAGAGTAAAAAAGAGAACCTTCTTATGATGGCACTGCTTAGTATTTAAACTCACCTAGGGCTCAAAGTGCAATTTAAATAAAATTCATTATCAAATTTTGAGCCAAATTAGAAAATATGGGTGTTCAACCTATTGGAGATCTCAAATCTTGGCTCACTTTGATGGAACAGCTGATGGAGAGTTGAGGGTAAGTAGGGTATGTCCATGAGGTAATGATTTGATATATATGGAAATCACATTGGGGAAAAATTGTTGCACCTTGGGGGACCCCCTCCAATGCTATAAAAGGGACTGTTTGCAGCGTAGGTGCTTAAATTAAAGTTGAAATGGCCAGATCCCCCCCTTGGGTTGGGACCATCTAGTACTAAAAAAAAAGTTGAAATGGCCAGTGAGGAACCTCCAATGGACTTCCCAGATTTTGCAGCTTAATCAGGGCAATTTGCTTACTCAAACTCATGCTATTTGCCTGAATATCAATAGAAGTGTTACCATAATTTGAGGAGTTCCATCAGGAATTGACCAGGGTCTTTTGGCCAAATTTTTTATCATTTACCTTTGAAACGCTCTTATCACAATAGAAAACTTGTAATTGTCAAAACTAACCCCTTCAAGAGCGGTAGGGGATGCATAAAAGTGTATGAACTAGCCATGAACTTAGTTGATGGTAACTCCAGAAGCAAGGAATTAAATGGAGTATTCATCCCCTTGCTTATATGTGACAACAAAAGGCCCCTCCCTTATAGACCCAAGCTTCTCACTCCTAGGGGTTATCTAATTGTGGTATTATAGTACCAATTCTTATACTTGGAAGGAAGGAAGTGACACCATGGATCATTTGCTGCTTGGCCTTCTTTAGTGACCGTCTTGGCCAAGTTAGTCATAGCCTCTACTTGTAGTTAGATGATGTGCTGGGATAACTTTTTCATGGCTTGTTCAGGGTCAGTCCTGTCAGAGAATACATCTTTTGCTAATAAAGCTGGCACCCCAAGTCTCACCCATACAACACACAGAAAGAGGACATTATAAGGATATAATGGTAACTAATGCTATAGACCATATGCACGCTGGGTAGGTATAGATCCAAATGTACAGAGTCTGAAATGACCATTTTCAGAGTATAGAGACCAGGGTTCCATCAATCTTTCTACAGCCCCAAGTGGTGGATGGATTGTAGGGGGCCGAGAAGAATTGTTGTGAACCCATAGAATTAGTGAGGAGATTTACTACTCTGGATTTGAAGTTTTTTTCCAATTTCACAAAGAAGGACTTGGGGGCAGCCATTTTGCATGAATATGTATTGATGCAAAAAGGTAGCCGTGGCTTTTGTAGTCTGAGCGGAAAGAGCCACAGTTTCAACTCATTTGGTAAAATGGTCAATTCAAATTAAGATGTAACGATTGCCCCAGTAGTCTGAGAGAGAGGACCTACCACATCCAAACTTATGGTTGGAAGGGTTGTTGAGGCGTTGTAGGTTGGTACTGATAACGGTCTTGAAGCTGGATTGTTTTTTGAAGGTCTGACAGGCATCCAGGTCTTCAGCTATGATTTCATGATGCCTTCCCAATAGTTTCACTCTTTTATTCACTCATAGGTTTTGTGGACTTCGCCATGGCCCATGATAATGTGAGACTCATGATCACAGGTACTCGCTCTGATGGCCGTAGATAAGGCAACCAGTTTTCTCCAACTTTTTATATAATTTCCCACTTTCCACCTTGGTGTTGCAGGAGTGCCAAGATAGCATCTTCTGTACTGGTTCGTCTTCATCATCTTATTCATCAGGAGTCATGAGGAGATCATGTAATCTCTCAGCTTCACTATTATCCAAATGAAGAACAGGAAGCTGCGTCAACCCATCTACATTCATATGGCAAGTTCCTGCTCACTTCTCAATGGACATATTGTAGTGCTGCAGCTTTTTTTGGTACTAGATGGTCCCAATGTAGTGCTGCAGCTTCAGAGCCCAGCGATCCAGACGTTCAGTGGGGTCTTTCATTTTTTCCAACAACTTCAAAGAAGCGTGGTTGGTAAAAACTTTGAATGACTTCCCATATAATAATAGGCGATAGTATTTGACAGCGAGCAAGATGGCCATACACTCCTTCCAGTGAAGCTGTAGTTGCGTTCAGCTTTAGAGAACATTTTGCTGAAGTAGGACACAGGTGATCAACCCCATTATCATTCAAACGAGCTAATATAATTAAACGGCGTAGTGGAGGCGTCTGTGAATAACAAAAAAGGCTTGCCATAGTCAGGATGACGAAGGATAGGCCTTTTTTGCAATAGCGCCTTCAGGGTATAAAATGTGGCCTTTTGTTCAGCATCCCAATGGAATGGAGTGTTCTTAGCCAAGAGACGTACAAGGGGCTCACTGAGCTGGGCGAACTTTGGGATGAACTGATGGTAATATCCCATCATGCCTAAAAACACCTGGATATCATAAAGGGTTTTGGGTGCAGGCATCTTGGCTATCGCTTCAACCTTGTCCTGTAGAGGTTAAATCCCATCTTGAGAGATCGAATGCCCAAGGAAATCCAGCTTCTTCTGGAAGAAGGTACATATGATGGCTTCAATTTGAAGCTAGAAGCTCGCAAGCGTTGAAATACATCTTTTTAGGTGCACGAGGTGCTCATTGAACGTTTTGGAAAAAACGTTTATTTAATCCAGGTAGACAATCACACAACTCAGTTTCAGATCCTGTAGGATGTGATCCATCACCCGCTGAAAAGTTGCAGGCACATTGCACAACCCTGATGGAGACGAGTGGGTTGGAACAGGCCTTCACTGTAGATAAGGGTGCACTTCTCCTGATCCTGAGGAGAAAAGGCCATTTGCCAATACCCACTAGCCAAGTCCATAGTGGAAAAGAACTTGGATCACAATAGTTGGGTCAAAGCGTCATCAATACAGGGGATATGATAACTTTCATTTTTTGTGAGATTGTTCAGTTTGCGGTAATCCATAAATACTCTATGACCTCCATTTTTCTTCTCTATTAATAGAAGAGGGGATGACCAAGGGAAAAACTTTTCTTTCCACTTGACATCACTTTTGAGCGATTTATTGAAAAGTAACTGTTAATTTTCCATCGCCACCTACACTGCATCAGTTTTCCATTTATGTCAGTGGATCCGCCACCTGCTGCCCCAGTGTGGGGCAGCAGCGCTCCACCTGCTAGCATTTTCCACCCAGCATGCAAATTCATGTGACCTGGCTCATCCAGTCTGCTTAATGCTTTGGGCCAATTTGTCCCTCCAAGGGACTTATTAATACACTTAGCGTGAGTCCACCCAACCCACCCCCACCCCTAGCCCTACCCCAATCCAATATTCGCTTTTTCCTCCATGTCAAATATGAGCATCTCTTCCTGTATGCTGACAAAGCAATAATTGAGCTAGCAACGGCCACGTTTGTACCAGCTGGGTTTACTGACTTCCGCCCTTACAAGGGCTATTTGATATAGGCTTTCCAACTGAAGAGGGCTGCGGCTGCTGCAGCAACTACGCCCTTAATATATAAAAACGCACCCATTACCACCACCCGTACACGCCTCCCCAGTAATACCACAATGGTGGCAACCTTTGCAAACCTTCCTTTGCACCTTCCCCCTCAAACCCTCTATGAAGAATTGATGATGGGGCTGTCCAAATATGGTACAGACCCCATCCTCCACTTCCTGGTACCAAGCAGTGTAGAGTGATTGGCACCACGGGCAATGGCCACTATTACTACCCACCAGACAACCATAGCCCAGCACATTCCACCACGTGCCCATATCCCATCTGCACCAGATCACTTCTTTTGAGCTCGTATTGACAATGGCCGCACAGTTTGCCCCATCTGCCATGAGTTGGATCATTCCAAAAAAACATGTCGCTCCAATTCAAAACAGGTGGAATCCACCAAGCCCACACGTGAGGCCACACAAACAGTGTTTGAGTGGGGATTTTGGATGCCCCCACCCCCCAGCTGAACGCTCAAAAATCAGGTAACTTTTGCAACCAAAACCCAAGCTGGCTTAATTTCCAACAATATACCCAATCAGGAGCAGATTTGGACCCAAATTCAATCCAACCAATCTCCGCCCCAAAACTTACCCAACCAAAGCCAATCTCTCCAAATCAATTATACTCAACCAAAATCCCTGGGACCTATTGGATGAAATAACTGAATCTAGGGAAATTGTCCCACTTCCTGACTTTTTAATTAATTTGGAACCATATCTACCTTCAGATTTCGATGCCCCATTCCCACCCAAGAAATATGTCCCCAAATTCCACCGCTACACCATTCTTGAGTAACCATCAACTTGCTGAGGAAACAGTGGCCTCTCCTGAAAGCCGCCATCTCTGCAAAGCTGTGGCACTCTCAATCACTGAATTTAAAAAATGGCTACATTTAACCAATTTCCCTGCTTATTTCCATGTGGTTGCAATAGTGGAAATTGAACGATTAAGAGAGACTGCCACCTCTGCTGTCAAGATTGTCGTTGCACTTGCAGAATTTTCCCCCACCACATGCATCACCAGAGCCAATATCACGAAAATTTCCCAGCTTCCTGATGCACACATACAAGCCAAACACCATGTTGCCAAATTCCTGGAGGCTTTTCTCCAGGCCCAGATTGTTACTAGAGATCTTAACAATTATCTATTCCACATCGACCCACATCCAGCGGATGCCCCAACCCCCTTGCTCTCAGCTTTGATCCGCCTCTTCAATGCTGAAAATGAAATTAATAATACACCTGATCCCCCCTCCCCATCCGCCATAGTGGGATAAGCGGTTCATGGATGCTACACCTGGTAGGTTAAGTTCCCTTTTGTTTTGGTGTCTCGCCACTCCTTTAGGGCGTTTAATTTTGTGTTTTCAGATTGATTGTTTGTTTTTTGTGTTGGTAATGTCTGTCCCCTGGTTGGCTTACCTTAAACAAAATTAAAAAATTTAAAAATATTTGTGAGTGGGTATGATCAAGGGATATGGGATGGCACCAACAACTTAGCGTCCAATAACTGTTTGAGATCCGTCCTCATCTGTAGCTCCTCAACTTTTAATTTTCATATGGTTTGGAGCGGATGGGGCGAGCATTTCCAACATCAATGGTGTGAGTCCAACCCTTCATTTGGCCATAAACAGTATCAGATTTAGAGAATGTGTCACTGTAGGACTCTAATAAACTATGAACTTTATTTATCTCTTCTGGGGTTAGCTCCTCGGATATATGAATGGTAGATAGGGTACATGATGATTGATTAGCGGGTAATCCCATATCCGCCATAGACCCTATACAGTGAACTTGCCTGATGTCTTCAATGGGAATTAGAAGACCTCTTCCGATCTCCTTATGCTTTTTTATGACCATGTCCTTAGGGGTAAGATTCCCAGCAGGAGATTGATAGGTCAATGATAGGCTGGGTCTAGCACACCAGGTGATACTTGGGGTACAAAACAAACACTCTTAACTCTAGTTAGGTTCGGTAAGCAGCTGTGGGGATTTGCAGTGTAATCTTGGAGTCAACTACCCTTTGTTCACTGGCCTTGATTACTACTTTCAGAAGCATAGATTGGGATACCCTCTAGAGCATCCATTGATCTGGGTAACATTTTTGTATTTTTTCCTGATGTGGTGCAGTGCAGGGATAAGGCTGAGAAGGTTTACTCCACTATGCAGGCATAATTCTTTTTGTTAAGCTCATCATTGGTTAGAATCAGAGGAACCTCGTAGTTAAGCAAAGAGATAGACCTGCTTTAAGTTAATGATCCCTTCATATATCAGCATAAACTGTGTACCAATGAGCAAGTCATAAGTATTATTCTACAAGGCCACCGCTGGGGCAGACAAGATGAGCTTCCCAAATCGAATGGGAAGGGAAGAGTAAGCCCCAATAGCGCATGTGTTGGAGGGACCAGCATTACCAAACTCTTGGGTGTAGTCGAGGTCAGGAGCCAGCTTAATCTTTTTGATGAGTTTTGATGACAACATTCATAGAGGATCCTGTGTTAAGGATAGCTGTGACCCGTACTCCATTGATGACAACCTTCGCTTTTGTTAAAGTTATATTTAAATGGGAATAAAGAGCTAGGACCTCCTTTAGACAGAGAGTTGAGGCAAGTCGCTGGGCAGTCTTAGGGTATTTCTCTTGGATAGGCTGCAGCGTATGGACACACTGAATAGATCAGATCAGTGTAGCAATGAGCTGGTCAGCGTCACTGGCAGTGTCAATAAACTTAAACCCCCTCAGCAATTGATGAAGGTAAGTATGGTGAGGTATCCTAGAATTATATACTCTTTCCATGTTCAATATTTCAGGTAATTCTACTTCAATTGGGGCTCCTAAGACACATTGGCCGATGTCTTCACAACCCCCTTCAGATTCCTCATCATAGGGATTATTAAAGCATGTCAGGGATCATATAGATTGTAAGGTAGCTTCAGGGCTTCCCTTATAGCCGGATGGGCCTTGAGGTTTTTCATCCACCTCTTTACCCTTTTGAGGAGGCGTTGGGATTGTAATGGCTTTGATTTTACCCTTTTCAGTAGTAGGTTTGGCCTGCCCCAGAGCCTTAGGTTTTGAAAGAGGGCCAACCAGAGAAGAGGCTGAGGGGGATAGAGACAGCGGCTTGGAGGGACGTGACAAAGGATCCACTTTACAATACCGCTCTGAAGAGGGAGGGTAACAGGGCAAAGTGATAACTGACTTTACCAGCTGAACTTAAGGAACTAATACTGGAGTGGAGCGCTGCCCCATCACTGCTAGTACGCTCTTATTATCCTCACATGGTGAAGGACGTGTTGACTCAGTTTTTAGGGAGCAGGTTTCCAGAGGATAACAGCCATAGAAGAGGCTGAAGGGGTTAAAGTAGATTCTTGCCTCAGAGCTCTTTGCATAAGGTCAATTTTATAAAAATCAGCCACCTCTAGCATAGCTTCCTTAATATCCCATACATTTTGGAAGGTGCGCTTGATGGCAGAGATATACATCGCCAACGAGGGATGAGACGCCAATCCAGCCAAAACAGCAGCAATAGTATCATTGAGAGGGAGCATTTGGGTAAGCAACAGAGGTTGAGCTTTACCTTAAAAGCACTAAACAAAAGAGGTGATTGATTTTCCCTCTTGAAGACTAAGGCACATAAATGCCTGTTTTTACCGTAGAAAACTCTGCTTGGAACCAAATTTTTCAAGAAGCTCTTGCTTAAACTCTGACCAGGTGCTGAGATTGACCATGTAGGGGACTATTATTTCTTGAACTATATAACTCAATCAGGGAAGAATGTACTAAATTTTTAAAATGATAAGGGGCTCCTTCAATCGCAGATTCATAAATGTAAAGGAATCAGGCAATACTGGCCTCACCAGGAGTGAACTTGTCTCTGAAAGGGGATTTTTAATAATAGGGAGGCCCCATAAGGGCTCGAAAAGGGCGCTGCTCAAGCCGTTTAAGGCGAGAAAAAGCACTGTCTAGATTTTGTTCTAATTCAATTAAATGGGACTCAATGGAAACGGGGAGGCTGTGAGGGTCAATCCCTCCACCAGCCGCCATTTTTGGGTATTTATATCATGTTGTACAGGCCCCCTGTAGTGAGCACCACTTTTTGGGATTTAGTGGTTGGTAAGCTCGAGGATGCGTTTTGTTACCTGAATTCCAACAGATTGATTGCAGAAGAAATAGTATTCTCAACTTCTAGGATAATTTCTCAAAGGGATTGTTACAATACCACTTATATAAAAATAGATAACTTGAAACACTAGTAAAAGTGGGCTTTTTAAGGTTTTATTAAGTTAATAAGAGGGTAAAAACGAGAACCTTCTTATGATGGCACTGCTTAGTATTTAAACTCACCTAGGGCTCAAAGTGCAATTTAAATAAAATTCATTATCAAATTTTGAGCCAAATTAGAAAATATGGGCGTTCAACCTATTGGAGATCTCAAATCTTGGCTCACTTTGATGGAACAGCTGATGGAGAGTTGAGGGTAAGTAGGGTATGTCCATGAGGTAATGATTTGATATATATGGAAATCACATTGGGGAAAAATTGTTGCACCTTGGGGGACCCCCTCCAATGCTATAAAAGGGACTGTTTGCAGCGTAGGTGCTTAAATTAAAGTTGAAATGGGCCAGTGAGGAACCTCCAATGGACTCCCCGGATTTCGCCACATAGTTGGGGCAATCTGCTTACACAAACTCATGCTATTTGCCCGAGTATTAAGAGAAGTGTTATCCCAATTTGAGGGGTTCCACCAGGAATTGTCCAGGGTTTTTTGGCCTATATTTTTATCATTTAACTTCAAAACGCTCTTCTTGCAATATTGGAATTGTAGTTGTCTAAAAGCTTCTCAGTCACAACTGGGACAGGCGGCTACCATGCAGGTGTAGTCTGCTTTCTTTGAAACTTGGAAAGTCCTTGGAAAAGCTAAGGCGTCTGTGGGCAAGGCCCCAGTTGGTCTATGCCCCAATGCAAGGGAAGCCTTGACTATGGGTTCTCAAATCGCCTCTTATTCTTATCCTCACCTATTTATATTTTTTGCAATAGCTTATTGATTTATGCTTTGATGGGCCAAAGGCCTGAAAGTATTATCAACTTTCAGCTAGTATTCTGTCAAGAAATGCTATGTTAGGTTGAAGACCCATAAATTATTATTAGCTCTAAAATAGCCGGCATTGTCCAATCCCCAATCACTACTTATTCAAAAGAAATACTCATAAGAAGCTGTCTCAACGACCCTGTTCCAATAAGTTTTGGCAGTTCCTACCCTTGCCTAGTCCCTATTTTTACTAGCACTACTAAAGTGATAGGAGGGTACGAAATAAAGGACCATTTTTGTTTTGTTCATTTCTACCTAATTAAAATATCAGACTTCTTTGCCTGCTTAAAACAAAAATTTTGCCTGTTCCAAGGAACAACAATTTGCCTCAGTTAAGCTAAACTTTATTTGATTGCCCTAGAAAGAGATTATCATAAGATATAGCGCTGGTTCACTAATAACCAATAATTGTGTAGCCTTTGAATGACCCACCATGATATTTTTATAATAAAAACCCAAAACTAGTGATCCATCCAGGGACCCTTATGAGGCTACCTGGGGAAGGCATATCTCCACAAAAGCAATAACAGAGATACCAACAAATGAGTGCATGCTGAAGGGCATACTCCAAGAATCAGGACAGAATGAACAATGATAATAGAGAGCCCCTCAACCTTCAGGATATGAGCTGGTCCTACCTCTTGGGGTTTATTCGAGCTTGAACCTACCAGATTGTCATAGATATCGCGGATAATATGAGCCACAGGTACCTTGAAACATTGACAACTGCCATGAAGGATGTGAGATGTAAAGTTAAATGGATGTGCGACGTTCAATAATGTGCACATCAGTTTGAACTCATTAAGGATTATGCCAAAGAGGCTTCTAAACAAATTGAGAAGGTTGACCACGAACTCAAAATTACCAAGCGCCCAAGGAAGGATATTATATAATTTATGACGCTATGAATTAGGGTACTTTTACTTTAATGCTGGAATCACTACTAAAAGAGCATCCTCAATTCTACCCATCTAATTCAGAAACATGGGATAAGTTATTAGAACCTGAGCTTGTTCTGGGAAAAATTGGATGTTACCAATGCTGAAGTCCAAGTAGATGTTGAGCTTATTTTTTTGCTGAGAAGAAGCCAATTAATAAGCCAAATGGAGTAGCTGAACCAAATGATTGTTTCACCATTTTGATTATCAACGCTCCTCGCTACTCTAGCGATTGAAATAAAATAACTAATCTAAAATCCCCTGGTGCTATCTTCATTTACCAGCATTGACGCTTTTCACTTTTTATAACAAAACATCCAACCCAAATGCCTCAGCACCCCTTCCATTCTTCTGCACCAAAGCTCCTCAATTTTTTTGAGCAATAAATTTAAAAACATCCAACTAAAATCTGTGGCACCATTTCTATTTACCTGCGCCAATTCTTTCCACTGTTTTTCTGATAAAACAGCCAACCTACAAGCACCAATGCCCACTCTGTCCCTCTGCGCCGATACACCTCATTATTCTGGATCTGAAATCAGTGTACTGAAGCCCAAAAAAATAATCTTGAATTTAATTATACAGTTGCACCAGAACCTCCTGACAAGCCTATTAAGACAGCTTAACTGGATCCCTCACTAATTTGTTTAAACGCCAAGACTTACAACTATACCCATAAGTTAGATGAACCAAATGCATCAAGCCAAACTTAATCCCCTTGGCTGAGGTGACCAAAAATACCAACAAAACACTTGGGTAAGTTGAGCCAAGTGCCCCCAAGGGCCATGCGCACTCTCCTCCCAGTTTATCTTATACCATGATAGCTTCTAAAATCGCCCTTACAGTTAAAACTGGTGGATGGGGCCTCCATATCTGAGGTGGATTTCCTTATTGAGGCCCGTAAAGTCAAAATAATCTGCTTGAATCAGTTGAGTCAGGGTTCACCGCAACTGAATACCTTCCCTCAACAAGATTCTCTGTAGTTTTGGGGAGTATTATGGCCCAGTTAAGCCAAATTCCCCAGATTCAATCCACACCCATTTACAAATTTGCCTAGTTCTTAAAGTTTAATTTATTACTTGGTTTTTACTAGTATTTTAGGCTTTCCACCTGTCACCAAAAAAATCAAAGTCACCTGACCCAACCAATTGCAAGGACCAAATGATTTTTTAATCTGATCAGGCGATTCCCTCTGGTAATCTACCAATCTCTGACCTGCTGGTTGATCTTCAAAACATGCCTTATGGGTCCTGCCACATGGAATTAGGATTTTCTTCAATGATTAACAATGTTTCACATAGTCAAACTTGATTCCTCATTCTTTAACCATTACTTATGGTCACCATCTTCATATAAAAGCCAAACTTCCCAATTTAGATTTCAGGACCAACCCAACAATAAATCATGTCCCTAGTAACACAAGACGGGCTACAGCCTTTATGCTCAAGGCCAAATTGGAGGTCTTCCCCAATCAACCTGTGTGATTTAACTGTCCCCCAGTTAAGGCTTAAGAGGCAATGTTGAGCTTTACACTGATGTGAGGGAAGCCTTGACTTTGGTTTCATGAATTGCCTTTTGTTCTAACCCTCACTTATATACATTTATGCAATATTTGTTTATTTATGCTTTGTCAGACAAAGGCCCAGAAATGTTATTACATTTAGCTACTATTCTGGCAGCCAATGCTATATTGGTCTGAAGACACAAAAAAATATGATTATCTTGATAATAGCTGGCATTAACTAATCCTTAATTACCAAATTAATCATTTAAATTAAAATACTCATAAGAAATTGCCTGAAAACCCTGTTTTGACAAGCTTAGGAGATTCCTCCTTATCCTTTCCTAGTCCCTATTTTCCCTAGCACTACTATAGTTCTAAGAGGATATAAAATAAAGGGAGTTTTTTATTTTGTTCATTTTTTTCTAGTTTAAATACAAGATATTTTTGCCTTCTTATTAGCAGAGACTTTTCCAATTCCTAGGAACAGTAATTTGCCTCATTTTAGCTAGACTTCAAGAGATTGTTTTAGAGAGAGAAAATATCTTAAGTGATAGCACTTAAGCTACTAATCACTAATAATCTTGTAGCCTTTAAAGGACCCATCTTCAATTTTAAATAAAAATTAACATCATCAAAAAATCTTATTCAGTTTAGTGCCCCCTGTACTGGGCAACCTCTCTCCAAAGTATTACAAAATCCCCAACTATTGGGGGATGACCGCCACCGATTCTCCCCAATCAGGGAATCAATTGGACCAATATTAAAAAATTAGTTAAGTAAATTGGAAGCTTATAATCTTGTTAAACGTTTTTGCAATCATCCCTGATGGTGATTGGCCTCATCATCCAAATAACTCCTCATAAAGCCAAAATCCCAATGTGGTTAAAGTTGTTTTGGATCTAAATTGGATTATCAGAACAACAAAATTTAATTACAAAAAAAAACAAAAGTGTTGTAAATGACCCTGAATCTGCAGAAGCTACCCAGGAGGCAAGAGGCGCCATACCCAGTAATGCCTCATGAAGTATATGCTGATATATAAGGAAATGGTTGCCCTAGAGGTATCTCCGCCCATAAGTAACGCAATATAAAACACTTCAGTTCTCTTATGCTACAGCGACACAATGGATTAAAAAGCCATAGCCCTCATGACAGCTGCCACATAGCTTGAGAGCTAGTTCTCCACTGGCGCAGCAAAATAGTAGCTTGACACGTAAATCCCAATCAAGCTGGAAATCTGTTTTAAATTGTTGAACATCCTCAATGATAAAGCCTCAAGTGGATGAAGCTGCCAATTGACCACCAAGTGGCGGAGGCAACTTTCCATGAAGACTCTAATCCTGGCAATGCATAATCATCATATGACACAGGAATTTACTTATATGATGCCATGGAATTCAATAAAGCGAAAATCCATACTAAAATAACAAACTCCATCAAGAGCTCGCAACTTTTGCCAGTTAAACTTGATGATATACCAAAAAAGTTCCCAAATTCCTAAATTAAGCAAAACTTGAAGTGCCATGTTCTCACCGCCAATGGTGCCCTTAAGTGGTCTAATATCACCTTTCTTCTCCAACAAGCCATACATTAAGTCTGGATTTAAGGCTACCAAATCCTTACACTGGTCATATATGTGGATCCCTCCTGCTATGGCATCTGACTTTCTGCAAGCTGGTTGGATAAAGGAAAGACTGTTGAATGGGTGCTCTTCCAGAAATGATTATTGGAAGTCAGTATTAGCTGGAGCATTAATGGATTTAATCTCTCTGAGATGAGTTACTTCTCCATTTAGAGACTAGTATAGACCAAGTATGGGACTATGCTAGTTTGGGGGCATTTAAAATATCACAAAGCCCTGAGCAGCTGCTCTTTCTTGCTGGTTAAATGGAAGCTCTGGTGAGATCATGCACCCTTGGCTACAGCAGTGAACTGGGATGCTATGGGGTTCACCTTAAAACTGACCACTCTTGGATCAAATCTGAAATACTGCCTTAAGAATCAGCAGCAATGTGATAGGTTACAACCACAGAACTTAATCAGGGTATGGCTCAAAATGGGAATTTAGTTTAATTATTTGGGCTGATAAAGCCATTTCCTGAGCCCTTTCCTGCCACCCCCTATGCCGCGGAAGGGTTTACCCCTACTGAAGACTTCCAATAAAGTGAGAAATTTATATCAGCATATGCAGCACACCTTTTAACCAAATATGGCTGTAACAGTATCACCATGATAGACTATGTCAGTGGATACCATTACAATTAAGGTGCTTCTACAATTATTGCACTTGGCATGCAGCCCTGAGACCTCATTATGTTATATCAGTTTAACTTCTCACCTTCCAATTTATTAATTGGAAAACCCTTGAAAATGATGGCTATAGAATGCGCCATCCATAGGTGGGAAGTTCATATATACAAATACATGTTTTTTGTCCCACAGATACAGACTTGACAAGTCAATCAATTGGAGCTTAAAGGGAAAAACCCCTGAGGACACTAGCACCATGTACCAGTAAAAATGCATACTACGCTGAAACCGCCATTCATAAGGAGGAATTGTGGAATGGCGCTGGTAGTCATAAAGAATATATATTAATTTATCAGTAGTTTCTACCGCAAGGCACCAAAATACTATCTTAAGGAAGCAATCCGCATCCACCTCCAACTGGTCAGGTAGGAGGAGTGGTTGAATCTGATCATTGTAAATTACAAGAGCTTGACAGCATACTGTCTGGAAGTAATTAAAACCTTAGCTGGGTGCTGGAAGATGGTACAATAATACTAAAAAATATAGCAAACTCAACCGTAAACATCTGATGGAGATGGTCATAAGGTATAGAGATTCCTATCTGCGGAAAGAACCAACTGCTATGCTAACCAGACATCTAAATAAGAAATGTTTTATAACTATATGATGGATTATGCGTGCAATATGTTTACAAGGCAATTTTCACCAGACTAGCATACAAAAGTGAGGTCTGCAAATTTTGGCAAGCCATTTGTAATTATATCAATAATTGTCTTTACCCATAATATGGAAGCCCAGTGTAATGCTTCAATTTTTGTGATTGATGGTGCTATGCTCAATAAGCCCAAAAGTCAATACTCGAAGACATCTATGATTCAAGATAAGTATATATTTTATTTTAAAGGTTGTTAAGTCACCACTTATGTCCTTTCAGCTAAAGTTTCCATCCTATGGTAAGTATGGCTAGTTGGACTTACTAAAGTCAAGTACTAGAATGATATATAGAGCTAACGATGTAACCTTATTATAGTATATGAGTAAGGGGCTTTTATGTCACATTTAACAATATAAGCATAAAAAGGAATATGTATATCAAAATATGGAAGGGGAAATCCAGAATGGAGGCTCTTAGTTAGGCAATAAATTATAGAGGTATAATGCCTTTGTAATAAAATTTCTTGATAGGACAAAATATAAATTAATGTACCCTTGTGTGATGAGAATTGGTATCACTTAGGTTGATTGCTAGACAGATTCTTGATACTTACCCTCTTGTGGGTTTGTCTTAATTAACTGCCTTTAGTACCACATTGATTATATGTTTCTTGACCCTCTGATGATCATTTAATTTAATTAGGCAGAGTTTAATCTTAGGGGTATCTTAAGCTCATATTGGTCCAACGAAATTTAACTAATATTGATTTCAGCTTTACAACTAAAAAATTCACCATAAATAATTAATATCACTCCTTTACCCCCCTTCTCAGTTCAAGGTGTTGATTTAGCTGTGTGAGTTGAATGGCCAATATTCTTCCCATAATTCCCAATATGCTGATATCTGACATCCTGTATATATTCTACTCCCTGGATGAAAACACTAAAGCTGTTCTACTCAGTATATACATATTCCAGGCCTCCGATGGGTGATTTAAGTGAACAAGAGTATGCCAAACAGGTCTGATACTTTTGTTACCAAATGGGACACATGATGGCACAGTGACATCAAAAAAGAAAAATCTCCCTGAAACTATGAATTTGATCCTGTCAGAAGGATCACCAAGGTCAGGTTCAAAGTCTCCCCCACATTAAAGCCAAGGAATGATTCTGCGTAGCCCATTGGAGGTCACAAATGTAAAGCACAAACAGAAGGAATTGGAAATTTCCCGCAAAGAGGTGTGGGAGCGTAAAATGGCAAAGTGCCTTGAGGCTGATTATGAGCCTTTTATGAATTTTAACCAAGAGTCATAGATGGTTGAGGATCCCAGCACTAAGCTACTCAAGACCAACCCACTCAGACAGAGTGGGTAGATAAGGAAGAGGTACATTGGAAAAGGATGGTGCCAAAAAAGTCCCCATAGAGTCATAAGGAATTGACACTGAAAAATTGCTCTCCTTGCTGACAAACTCCCCAAATGTAAGTCAGATCTATTGATCATATGTAAGAAGGGCAGAAAGTCCCATCCTGCTTGTTCTAGGGCTGAATCTAAGGGTCAGTTGGCAACCTCTGCCAATTTCAAAGGTCAGTAAGTGCCCGCTGCTGGTTCTGCCACTCGCTCACCACATCCAAAGCAAAAGACCACCTTGTCCTGAATCTGTCTACCATAACAATTGATAAAGGGACTGGAATGGCAATGTAGTACCTAGTGCATACCATGCATGACATAAAAATACCAGTTCTTAGGAACTGCACCTGTCATAAAACTCCAGCTTATCGCCCTGCTTTGGTGACTTCTGCCACTAAGCAACTAGATTCTGTTCTCAGTCAATTCACAACTTTGGCAAACATTATACTATGGTACAGGCAAACAGCAATGGTCATCCTGACATTTATGCTAGGGGTATGGCTAGCAAATGAAAATGGATGAGGAAAATGCACCATTATAAAGCAAAATATATTGGCTTAACTTTAGTTTCTGATATCAGGCCCATATCCAGCAGCAGATAGTCATAAGATCACACTGAGATCTCAATCATAACCCGTGGTTCCTTAAAATTATGTTAAACGCTTTGGTCAGACCACGTGGCAATCATCAGAGTAAATAAAACCAAATTTCTATTGTGGAGAAATCACACACTGCAAAATTTTTGTTGCCATGGTCCACAAAAAGCTTACTGGTAAAAGCTTCCAAGTGATTTCAGTACACGAAGCACCAAAAACCCATGAAACTGATCATTCTGGAAATACCTATCATAAGTACATACCAACACCATGAAAGTAATAGCTGGCTATCTGAATTTTTGGAAAACCACTGTCAATGATATGTTATCAACCCAAAGGCGTCCATCCAGTATGGCCAAAGGTATTCTAGAGTCCTGGTGACCTCAGGGATCATCTAATGATAGACAAAGAGGAAAAAGACTATGCAAACTGTATGAGGTGGGAGTATGATAATAACGATGAGCCATTGAGAAAATCTCAGATAGATTATTTCTGGTCTCATCCAACCTCCGCCCATTAATTTCAGACACCAAAGTTTCTACCAATGCAGAGAGTCACCATATTATCGTTCAGGTTGCATCCAATCTGGGTGAACTCTGAGGCTACAGGAGTGGCAGATCTCTACTTTTAAACCGAGGGACTTAGACTGTATACAAAATATTGCAAGCAAATTTGGCTGTGTCATAGCACACCTGGAAAGCAGCCAAGCATTGATCCCCTTTCCACTGAGTCAAAATCAAAGATGAGTTTATGCGGGATAGCGCAAAAACAAAAAAGACTATAAGCAAAATACTACCGTGAAACAAATGAAGAATGCCCTTTCTACCCTGAAGCGTGTGCATTAGACAGCAATAAATTGTGGTATGAGTATTAGAATATGCACAAGCAGTATTAAGCGCTTAGAAAACAGGACATTTAATGCAGATGAACACAACCGTCCATCACTAAAGCCTGTTGGGGATTATGACCAAAGAGACTTGGCAAGTATCAAAGAGATTTTAATTCATTCCAAGATCTGAAAAGTGGAAACACCTGTCAGCGTTATTTCCACCAACCCTAAAGCATTCAAAGGTGAAGATATGTGATTCTATAGTGATCTCTTCTGCTCTTATGAACCCAATAACAAGGCGACTGAATCCCTACTCGCCCTGGCTAAGCCAGCGCTCCAGGGTGCTTGATAGTGGACATGCACAATATTACCACTAAGATTACAGTTGGCGAGATAAAATGAGCGCTCAAGGATGCGCTAAAGGTAAGGCTCCTAGCCTCAACAACATGCGAGTGGAAATGATCAATAAATCTGTGACCAGGTGGTGTCAGAACTTTTCTCTTTGTTTAACCACTACCTGTAAAAGAAGTGTCAAGTCCCAGAGGTCAAGAGACCTGATTTGTGCTTTATATATAGAAGGTTCAAAATGGAACCTTTGGAACTGGCGCCTGATTGCATTTTTGATTACCAAATATATACTTCTTATGAGGATCCTTTGAACCTCCTGATGCGCACCAGCCCGCAGACTATTAAACCCAGACCTGCATAATCAAGGGGTCAACTATCTAGGAAAATATCATTTTGGTCCAAAATCTTCTGCAAGACATTCAGTGATCCTATAATGGATATATTGTGTTTTTTCATAGAAATACTATAATTGGTAACTTGGATATCCTGAAAGCGGTAATGAGTACCATTGGAATTCCTGCCACTTTTATCAGCTTGATCAATATGCTATACCCCATTATTACTACCAAGATTATAGTAGCTAAGGGTTTAAAAGAAGCAAATCCAAATGGCCAGGGCCTCCACCAGACAATACCATGTCCCCAAAGATATTTAACTTTGCAGAAAATATACTGGTGAAAGCAGTGTAAGGAGATTTACAGAGCATATTCCATCCCAATCAATGACCAGTCAGGATGAAAGCCTTCAAAGATGGCATTGTGATAGGTATCAGCTCCTATAGCTACCTTTAAGGTGTCAAAGAGCTCCTTAGCTTTACTAGGTGGCGTCAAATGCAAAGGTTAATATTATTATGACTGTAGTTGTTAGGATTAGGAAACCACACTATCCCGCCATCTAATCTCACTACCTTGTTACCCACGCAGATATTCAAGTACTTGGGAATTTTTATTACTAAATTAGGATCAACATTAGAGGCGATGCAGCAAGCAGTGTTTACCAGCATGTTGGCTGTTGGGATTCTGTTCCAAATTGAAAATCTCAGCAAAACTAGATGATGGGTTTTAATCCCAAATTCATGATTGGATTGTAACTAATATTGAGGATAATCCCTAATTATCTTTACCTAAACTTCTTAATATTAATACAAACTCAATCTAATAAGTAAATATTATTGCTCAACTAACATGACCAGAATGTTACAGAATCCCCTAAGTAATGAATTAGGTTTAGATCTAAGCTTTGACATGATTGACAATTCCCTAAAAATACTGGCACTCAGATCCTTTCTTATTATTATTATCATATTATTATCTTCATTATTGTACCAGTAAGATAAGTTGACAGTTTATAATAAGATAGGCATCTATTGCCTAGCTATTCCTTATCTTCCTCCATATACTATCCAACTACCACATATTATAAATTTCCTTTCCTATCCCACTTTATGCCTTAAGGTACTATAAATACCTTAAGGCTCTCTTCTAATAAACACTTTTGGAAGATCTATCTTTTTAACCACCTTATTTTATATACCAACCTAGGAGTTTCCCCCTTAGTTGAGAATTTTATTGAAGTAAACCATTCTTTATCCATTGCTCAGGTCTTCAGGAACCTGTCATCCGTCCCAAAGGATGAGTGGTCTAACAAACCCTATATCCTGACAAACCTGGCTCCCCCTGCCAGTTTACCCTTAATCCCTGGAAATTTTAACAACCCTGAGAGAACTGCCATATGAATCACCTTTCTCAATTGTCTCCAGCTGATATGGAGGCAATTTACAGCCTCTCACTAAAAAGAGCAACAACTTATGAGGATGCCATTCTCATAACTAAAGATTAATTTCAATGGTTCCTTGACAATCTGAGCAATTCAATAAATGTAGAAACCAGAAAAGTGCAGTGGATTTATCAATACAGTTTCCTCAATGAGCAGCTAATTCTAGTCAGGAACTGTGCCCACCACGCTTCTTGGAAGCTCTTCTCAATAGAAGGAATGAGTTCTGGATATTATCTCTTTCCTGAAAACACTTTTATAAGACTAAAGAAGATATAAAAGATGCTGAAGGGGACTAAAACCAGAGCTCATTATAACTCCAGAATAAGCATCAGCATTAATATCTTAAGATGAATTGACAAATTGCCCTATCACTTGGCAACCAAGTAAATTCACGAAATCAGGCTAAAACAATGGACAATCAATTATTGGGTCTATTTTAACCAAAAATATGAAGTTTAACATTATGAAATCTATAACCACCTTGAAGGTGAAGTCAAGCCACTTGAATCTGATGTCAACATTACCTCAACTGAGGGCAACTCACTTCAACCCAAATTTTGTAAAATTGTCCAGCAATATTAGTCAACGAATTAATTTAATTTATCCAAACAATTTATAGCAGAAAACGCGGCTTATATTGTGAATTTTGGAGTCAAATCTCATTGGAAACTAATCCACCCAAACTAAATGTTTTCGCTAATTGCCATCATGGCCTGAACAACTCAGACATAAGATGTTGGATAATAATTTTAAAACAAAGTCACCTGATCTTATTAACAAGAAAGATTCAAAGAATTTTAAATCCGCTCAATCAGTATAATTTGATGTTAATTCCCAATTCAGGCTGAATTGGTGGTTATCAAGCAAAAACTAATTGTTATAATTGCAGATGACCACATATTCCAACCTTTTAACCAATTATAAGATTTGACAATTAAGTTATGATTGTATAGGATCAGCAACAGTGGCTGATTGATGAGATTATAATTGGGCATCATCCCCAATGATATAAGAGGTCGCCAACTAATGAACTATCATCAGCTTTATCCCGACGATATTTGGGGCCACCAAAAGATGAGAATCTCATTGGGCATCATCCCAAACAAAATCAAGCAATAATTTGATATTGGATTACCACCCAATAGTCGAATTGTAGGGAATTGTTCAGAATGGAATGGATTGGAGTTGTCAGAAACTACCAAAACACTTGAACGCTGGAGGAAGAGTAGAATTGTCTTTGGCCAAAACAATTTGTTTTGTGTACCTAATACCAATTGTTTGGTCCACTGAACACCTGAGGATTATGCTGCCTAAGAAACCTAAGGCAATGGTACCCAACGAGATTTGGTATAACACTGAGGGTCAAACCAGTATAGGAGCACAAATAATTCTTAGCAAATAGCTGAAAAGTTGTGTGCCAATTCTAATTATAAAAACTCCAAATATTCCTTAATAAAAGCAGATTAAAACCTGATAATAACTTTATTGTTTAACATTGGTTGTTTAAACATTACTTAAGAGAAGAGTGCAAGGATAAGAGATCCTTAAGTTGGTTTTATCAAAATCTCCACTTAGCTCTGCGAAAAGGGAATAGGGAAAGTGTTCCCTACCAGTATTAAAATATCTTCAAGAGGAAGAAGCACCTGTCTAGCATTGGACAATAAACTCAACGTGGCTTTTGGGCAATCAAAAATAATAATAGTCTTCATACTTCTATTGCCCCACTCTTCAATTTCATTCAAATAATCAATGCAAGGATTCACAAATTTGTGTAGGTGAAATCTAGGGCCAGAACTCAAGCCACCATTCAAGCCAAAGAACTTGACATTGGCGCTCACTACAGGGGGTAGTTGAGTTGTCAAAAGCCAATTTAAACAGCAATGTCTTATAAGGAAGAGCTTCAGAAGCTATGGGTGGAACTACAGGCTGTCAATCAAAATGTGCTCAGTTCAGCATCTCAAGCTGACATTAGTGCCTTAGAGGAGCGTATGATCAAGGCAGAAGAGATGCTTGAACATTTAGGAATAGTGAATAACGACCTGTGTGGGAAAGTTGCCTCTTTTAAGCAGAAAGAGGGCGGACTTGTTAAAGAAATTTTATTTCAGAAAACCAAATGGGAAGCAGATCAAGAACATATTTGGAGGTTTCATGAGGAAATGGAGAAAATTTCAAAGCGGATTTTAGAATTAGAAAAACACAAATGTGAGTGTGAACAATTTGAGGTGAATGAGGCTGATAAAAGGCATGCGAAACGCCAATTGGGAAGACCTCTCCACCCCAAAATATGCCTAAACCATTCGCTGGTGTATCAGAAATTACTCCTGAAGCCACTCCTATGGCTTCTCGAGTAGCTGAGTCAGGATCTTATATAAGCGGAGCAACTGAGGAATTTTGAAATATGCTAAAATTGCCCACCTTTCGCCATAATAACGCCCTGGCGTTTTTCCACTCATTTGAGATGACCATATTTAGCTATGTGGACCATCAAAAAGTGGTGACCATAATGAACTGCCTTATCACAGACTGCCAAAATATGGTGCTACCTCACCTCAATGGAGATAATTGGTCATACATGGAAGCAAAAGCAGCCATTATGTTAGAGTTTTGAAGCCCTACTCAGATGGAAAATCGTAAACAAGAGTTCATGAGTATCCAATTCCTCAAAGATGAGACCCTGGCTAGTTTCACCGACCGTTTTTACCAAGAAGCTCAGATCTTGGCAGGAGCAAATGTGTTAAGCGACTTTGATGCATGCATAGCCATGCAGTCAGCACTTCATCCCTACCAAGAATTGCATCAGATTATGGTGGCAGTGCTAGTGACTCAAACAACGACCTCTCAGATGGTGGACCATCTGAAGATGCTTGGAGCCACGTTTGATGCTCCCAATCATACTTTTAAAGTAATTCAAATGAAGGCTCAAAATATTGTCAAATTCTCCAAACCATCTAAAGAATCTGAGAGTCGAGTTGTGTTGGGAAGTAAACCCAAAGTTCGAAAATGAGCAGATAAATCACCAATCCACTGTTTCCAATTCAGGGCGTCGGGCCATGTAATTTCCCAGTGGCAGGAAAGAAAGCTGAAGGATCAGATTAATCTCGTTCAAACCCAATAAACTGGTTCAGATCTGGGAAAAGGACCAGCAGTCTAGATCAGGGACGTTCTAGTACTGCTGATATACCTGTCCCGCCTGATATAATGAAAGAGGAAATCAATATCTCTGGCCTATTCATGGATGATAACTCGCCAGATCCGCTCCATCAGGGAGTTTACTTGGACGTTAATGCTATAACTTGAGCCAAAGCAAAGGGGATCAATTCCAAAATTTTTAGTGAGTTCACTCAACCTTACGTATGACAGCTAGCGGAGAAAGTTAGATCTTCTGAGAGCCCTGAAGACTTAATCAAAACAATGTTGGATGAGGAGAACGTTTCTTTACCTATCAGCGCAATCAAGGACTCATTCCCTGATTTATCTACTCAAATAATCCACACACTTGATTTAGCGAATAAGGCCACTATCCATTCAGTAAATACTTTATTGCAGTACTTGGAGTGTACCTATATATGATATTCTAGTCAATAGGATAAGAGTCCAAGCCATAATTGATAGTGGAGCGCCAATCAACATCGTTTCCACCAAATTATTGAAATGTATGAAAATCTTGCCAGATTTGGAGCACTGAAAAGAGTTTGGAACGGCTAGACCAGATGTTACCATCTCACATGGAGCCTACAGTGCACTACCACTTTGGTTTGGATCGCTGATGGTGTCAGCTCCCACCATAGTGCTGGCCAATCCAAACTATGATATACTTATTGGGACGGAGTTCTTGAGGAAGTATGGGGTGAAATGTGATTTCAAAGAAAACACCCTGACAATATTGGGGCAGACGTTGCCTTTGGTTTACCAGTGGAAAGTAGAAATTCTGCTGACAAAGAGGAATAGTTTTGTCAATTTAATTTATAGTGATAGTAGTATAACCATTCATAATAAAATAGTCAAACAAAAATGGAACTCTATGTCGACAGAAATTATGGAGAATCAAGGGAAACCTCTAATGACAAACGCCGCGAACACTATTCCTCTGGGGGCTCAAATCATAGTTAACAACGGGCTAGCAATGAAACTTCTAGAACAGCTATATGGGGAAATTATCAATCCCTGGGAAAGTTTGAGGATCAAACCGTGGGTTGCGCCAGGGATCTTAATGCCAGGTCACAAAGAGATATGAGTATCTTTAGCTAATCTAGGAGAGAAGCCAATGAAATTTGAAATAAATCAGATTATTGAATTTCTGCACTTGCTCCTGATGGCGAAACTATACGCTTATCATGAATTTGGGTCATTTTCTGAAATGGGATTTTCCAGTAGAAGTTACCAAAAGTGTCAATGTATTAGTGGATCATGAGCAGCTAGCTGATCTGACTGAGAATCAGCAGGAGGATGTGCTCCAATTATTTGAAAAATATTGGAAGATATTCACTCAGAACGATCATGACTTAGGATGTGCAAAAATGTACTCCACAAAGTTGATACTGGGGAATATCCGCCATAAGAATGAGACCTGCTTGTAGGTAAGAGCAGTTGAAGCAGAGGTCAGAGATGAAATAGATAAGTTAGTGGAACATGGGTTACTTGTTCCATTATTGAGCCCATGGGCGAGTCTGATCCTGTTGGTAAAAAAGAAGGATATATCAAATCGAGTAGTGATTGACTATCGCCAACTAAACAAGATCACTAAAAAAGTCTCCTATCCACTGCCCCAAATTGATGATGTGCTTGATCACCTGGGGGAGAAAAAATACTTTTTGGCTATGACCTGATTTCAGGCTATTGGAAAATCAATTTGCCAAAAGAAGATCAGGAAAAAGTGTGATAATTACCACACATAAGGACTATAACAGCTGACCAGAATGCCCCAAGGAATATGCAATGCACCGCAACTTTTCAACATGCTATGGATTTAATACTTAGTGACCTGAAGCTATCCTACGTGTTAGTATACTTAGACAATATCAACGTCTTCAGTAGGACCTTCACAGATCATTTGGAGCATCTGGAGGAAGTTTTAAAGAAGTTGGCAGCGGCAAATCTAAAAATTAAGCTGAGAAATTGCCATTTTTAAAAAAAGAACTTAAATACTTATAGTTTGTTATAAACTTTAATGGATCACAACTGCAACCCATGAAAATAGAAGCTATTGAGAAAATATCAATCCCAAAAAGTGTTCAGGATATTCAAGTTTTTTTGGGAATGGTTGGATACTATTGCCAATTCATCAAAAACTTTGCTGGAATTGCTGAACCTTTATTTCACCTACTCAAGGATCCGAAAAAGGTTCTTTATGTGGAATGAAGAGGCCCAGAGTCATTTGATAAGCTCCAAAAATATCTCATGAGCAGTTCAGTGTTGAAATATCCAAATTTTAGTTGGGAATTCATAATTCAAGTGAATGCCTAAAGTAATGGCGATTGGAGCTGTTCTAAGTCAATTAGATGACAATGGGGATAAATCCAGTAGCCTATGTGAGCATTACACTGTTGCCAGCGGAAAGAAACTATACAGTGACAGAGCAAGAGTATTTGGCAGTCATCCATGCATGTAAACAATTTTGAGTCTACATACATGGAATGCATTTTAAAGTCATAACTGACCACTTGTCCCTGCGCTGGCTTCATAACCTGAAGGAACCAGAAGGCCGGTTGGCCCAATGGGTTTTAAAGCTGCAAGCCTCTGATTTTGAAATTATCCAAATGGCTGGAGTGGTACATCAGAATGCTGACGGATTGTCTCAATTGCCAATTGTTCATTTGATCTATCATCAGGCTGATGCAATGTTTCAACGGATGATCAAAGGAGATATTGGGGATGAACCCCAAAAAATTTGGAATGCATTGCAAAAGGCCATGGAAAATACCGACTTTAAGAACATGTAAAGTTACAAAACAATCAAAGGAAGATGGGTTTTATTTCCTAAACCATCGGAATAAGCGGAAATCATTAGAACTGCTCATAAGGTCATTGGTCATGGTGGCCTAAGGAAAACAGTGGATCATATTTGCCAGTATTACTGGGGATCAATCAACTACAATGTCATGGATTATCCAGCCTGTTGTGTGGAATGTCAGCTTCACAAGACGCACAAGAACATCATAGGGTACTGGCTAGTATGCCCTGGTTTTGCATGGCACACGGTGTCCATAAATGTTATGGGACCATTGAGTATCAGCACCGGAGGAGTGAAGTATATAATCGTCACAATAGATCATTTAACCCAATGGGTTGAAATGGAAGCCCTCAGCAAAGTAAATGCAATGAGTATGGCAAAGTTTATACTTGATCAAGTGATTCATCGACACAGTTGCCCTCAAGTTATTCTCAGTGACAACAGAACCAACTTTACTTCACATGTGATTCCTAGGATAAACAGATTAATGGGAAACCGCGGTGTTGTATATCTCCCTTATTGTCCAGAAATGAACGGAATGGTGAAAAGAGTGAACGCAACTCTAGCATCAACATTACAAAAGTTGGTCATGTGAAAAACTTCCACTTGGGGAGAGTATCTAAGTTTGGTCACATTTGCTTATAATATCAGTTACCATTTGGTGACTGAGAAAATGCTGTTCAAACTGTTATATGGGCGGAATACTGCATTACCGCAATATTGTATTCAGTAGTAGAGCCAGCTTCAGGGATGAGTGCTGAAAATATCTATCCAACTGGCCAATATCCTGATTGAATTACAATATCAGGCATTTGAAATGACAATAAAAAATTAAAAAAAGGGAAAAATGAGTTGTACGCCTATGTATGGGACCATTCAAAAATTATCAACTCAGCAAATGATGTTTATACAATCAAATAATGAAGATGGTCAAATAGGCAATAGGTCCACACAAGATACTTAAAGTATTGGGCTTAAGAAAAAAATTTAAATAAAAAAAAGATAATTATAATAAAAGATGCATTAAAATTAAAAAAAGTAAAACGTATTAAACAATTTTAATTCAAGCAGTGATGCATCTAGCAAAATTCCCACCTACTGAGCATGGAGGAAGGGATAAATTAACGGGAATGAGTCCCAAGAAATGGTAGGATCAGGAAGGGCTGAAACTAGATCTGTCAGAATAGTCCCTATCAACAAAATGTTGAGCCCCATCCAGGGTTGGTACAGGTGGCAAGGTGCCAGCGGAACCTATCCTGGGGTTTGTACAGGTGGACCAGTTGATCTTTCAGCAAATGATGCGATGATGGGACTGGTGTGGCATGATATCGTGGAAACTGTTCTCAAGGAGAGGTGGCAATGGGTAGCAATCAAGGATACAAAGTAATTAAACCAAGCAGAACATATGGGTGTTAAGTGTGGACAGACCTACACTTCACCAAGGTCATAGAGATATGATAAACCAAATATTAGCTCAAGCTAAGGCGTCTTATATCCCCAAGTGTTCTATCTTCTGTTAGATATCTGGTCAAGAGGGGGAGATATGTCAAAATTGCAGATGACCACATAATCCAAACTTATAAAAAATAATAATATTTGACAATTAAGCTATAATTGTAAGGATTGGCAATAGTGGCCGATTGATGAGATTATTGTCAGGCATCATCCCTGATGATATTAGAGGTCGCCAACTAGTGAATTATCGTTGGGCTTTATCCCCAATGATATTTGGGGTCACTGACAGATGAGAGTTTTGTTGGGCATCATCCCTGACAAAATCAAGCAATAATTTGATATTGAATACCACCCAATAGTCGAATTGTAGGGAATTGTTCAGAATGGAATGGATTGGAGTTGTCAGAAACTACCAAAACGTTTGATCGCTGGAGGAAGAGTAGAATTGTCATTGGCCAAAACAATTTGTTTTGTGTACCTAATACCAACAGTTTGGTCCGCTGAACACCTGAGGATAATGCTACCTAAGAAACCTAAGGCAACGGTACCCAATGAGATTTGGTGCCTAACACTGAGGGTCAAACCAGTATAGGAGCACAAATAATTCTTAGCAAATAACTGAAAAGTTGTGTGCCAATTCTAACTATAGAAGCCCCGAACTATTCCCTAAAAAAAGCAGATTAAAACCTGATAATAACTTTATTGTTTAACATTGGTTGTTTAAAAATTACCTTAAGAGAAGAGTGTAAGGATAAGATATCTCAAATTGGTTTTATCAAAATCTCCACTTGCCTCTGCGAAAAAGGAATAGGGAAAATGTTCCCTACCAGTATTAAAATATCTTCAAGAGGAAGAAGCACTTGTCTAGCATTGGACAATAAACTCAACGTGGCTTTTGGGCAATCAAAAATAATAATAGTCTTCATACTATTATTGCCCCACTCTTCAATTTCATTCAAATAATCAATGCAAGGATCCACAAATTTGTGCAGTTGAAATCTAGGGCCAGAACTCGAGCCACCATCCAAGCCAAAGATTTTAACGCTAATCTATTATGATAATCCACCTAGAAATAGGTTAAACGTCAAAGATCCTAACTTTACAGCCACATTCAATACAAATTTTAATATTACAACTAAGTTTAAAAATGAGCCCAACCCATAATTTTGCACCCCTAAGCCAAGATCTAGAATGGGGCAATGTTGGTATTCTGACCCAAGTTGAATAATTAAGCAAAACAGATGACAGCATTCAGTCACAAATTCAAGGTTGGATTGTAATTATAGTTGGGAATAATCCCCTTTTAACTTTGCCTAAACTTTCTGATATTGGGATCCAAACCTGATCTGAAAAGGTGATTGACTATTGCTTGACCAAAAGACCAGAACATCGCAGAATCCCCAAAGTAACAAATTAGGTTTAGACCTTACCTTGGACATGCTTGATAATTTATCTTAAATTACTGATATACAAATTCTTCTTCTTATTATCATTTAATGTACCAGTAAGCTAATCTGACAGTTCCTGCTAAGCTAGGTGTCTATCACCTAGTAAATTCCTTACCTCATTCCTCATATTATCCAACTGCTGCCTATTATGAATTCCCTTTGCTATCCCACTTTTAGCCTTAAGATACTATAAATACCTCAAAGATCTATTCTAATAAAACATACTTTAGTAGGTCTACCTTCTAACCACCTTACTTGGATATACCAACCTATGAGTTTTTCACTTGGTTAAAACTTTAAATTATTAAAGTAATCCTGTCTTTACCATTGCCAAGTTCTTTGGGAACTTTGGCCTCTATCCCAAAGGATGAGTGGTCTAACAACCACTACATCCCAAAATGGTCATGATGTCCTACTGGAAATATGCTAGCTTTTTTTTTTAGTACTAGATGGTCCCAACCCAAGGGGGGGATTCATCGATGTTTATTGAATTACGCCTGGGCTCCTAAGAGCCTGAGGCGAGGGAAGGGGAGGGAGGAGGCATCGAGAAAGGGAGGGGGTTTGCGCGCCAGAGCCGTGCTGCAGTGACAACTGAGCGGGGGAGGGTTGGCGACATAGTGCAGACCTTCAGGGCCATCTCAAAGTGTACCTGAAAGTGGGTGATCATGTGTGGAAGGGTCCACACCTGCTGGTCAAAGGCAGCACGAAGGAAGGAGTTATGGATGGTCCAGATGGCTGTGGCATAGGCGAGGACACGGAGGGGTCGGTGGCAACCAGGCAATGTCTGCTCAAACATGAGGTCTTGCACAGGGTGTCCAGACCAGGGCTGAGCATGGAGGAGCGCGCGGGCCTTTGGCCAAAATGCGGCGACACCTGGACAGGTGAAAAAACGATGGAGGTGGGAGTCAATAGGCTCCACACAGCGGGGGCAGCTTCGGTGCTGGAAGGTAGGGCCAGTCCGGTCCCCTGTCCTGTATGAACAGTGGAGCACTCTCCATAAGGTGTTGGACACCTTTGCTGACAGGATGGGGTGATAGACGTCCTTCCACAATTCCTTAAGGTCAAATCTCACGGAGGGAGGGAGGAGCTCAAGGAGTCTTGGGCGGATGGGAGGACGATCTTGGGGGTTGAGGCGAGTTGTGACAACTTGTCCATTGTGCACAATTGCATGGCGACGTGGGCTGAGGCCAGGGCCTTCCCTTCTGTATGGGAAGGCATGGTGGATCCGCGCGCCTACTCGTTTCAGGGCAAGGAGAGCCTGGTTCCAGTAGGGGGATGAGGATGGTTTTAGGCGATGGCCTGAGTGGTTTGTGAGCCACTCCCCTAATGAGGTCAGAGATGCTCTAGGAAGACCCAGAGCTGCTGACACTGACTGGCGGAGGGCGGGCGCCCATTGGGGCATGGGGGTCGCGTCCCAGCAGACAATCGGCCATAGGAACTTCAGGAAGATTGTGGTGGCGTGGGATCGCGTGTCCAGAAGCCCTAGGCCCCCTTCATTGCAGGGTCGGGCAATGGTTGAGAGGGCTATTGGTGGATGGTTTGAGCCCCAGATCCAACAGCGGAGGAGTACATTGAGCCGCGTATAAAAGGCATCTGTGAATGGGCAGACGTGCGCTAGGAACCAGACTTTGGAGAGGAGGAACACATTGGCCATCAGAGCTCGACCCTGGGGGGTGATGTGCCGCCGGTTCCAGCTGGCAATCCTGGAGTTGACTGCTGCAAGGAGCAAGTCCTCATTGTCTTTTAGCGCAACTCCTTGTTGGTTGGTGAGAACGCCCAGGTGACGGAAGGTACCGCGCTCAGGTTCAATACCAAATGGTGGGGGGAAGGTGGGGGAGCCGACCTGTACAACTGTTGTCTTGGAGGTGTTGACCATGGCGTTGGACGCCTTGGTGTACCTCTCAATGGTCACAGCAGCGAGGGCAACATCCCCTGGGCAGCCAAATGCAATGGCAGTGTCATCTGCAAATGCCATGGTGCGTGTGGGGGCTTTACCTGGGACCAGAATCCCTGTTAGCTTGTCCTGTAAGGAGGCCAAGAGGGGGTCAAGGGTGATGTTAAAAAGGATAGGGCTCAGGGGGTCCCCTTGCCGGAGACCTTGTCCAACTGGTACTGCCACTGTAAAACCCATTGGCGCCAGGACTCTGGTGTGGAGCTGGTCATAGCGCGATGATATCCAGCGCCTAGCTGCGGGTGGGAGATGGAAGCGGGCCAGGGAAGCATCAATATACTTCCAGGCTACCCGATCATATGCTTTCTCCATATCCAGAAGAGCCACAAAGCCATTCACCTTACGAGAGTTAGCAGTCAAAGTCACGTGAAGGTCATTATAGTTGTCCCATAACGACCTCCCCGGAATAAAACCGTACTGGGATGGGGAGAGGCGAGGTGACACCCATTTGGTTGGAAATATGCTAGCTTGAACTTTAAAAAAGAGATGCAAGCACTAAAATTTTTAAACTTTTAAAGCTCTGGTATGTGGCTTACATTCTTCCATTGAGCCTATTCTTGAAGGAAATTAATCGTCATCTGAACCTTCCTGTGGTTCAACGCCTAAAATGGCACCTAAAAATTTAGACATTCTGTCAAAACCCTAACGCATAGAGGGTTTGTAGCTGCTTAATTTTGAAGCTCACGATTCCAGATATGGGCCAAATCGTTTATCCAGATGATGCAGCTGCACATGCGCTGCTCAGATCTGACGTGGGGCATTAAATGGGCATGGATCTAAGGGGTCCCAACCTATCTCATTGAGTTTCCAACAGGAATGGATGATGCATAACCCACAATTGCCTTCCTAGCATCAACAATCCTATTACTGGTGGATATGTAATCAGGCTGTTAGGTTAGGTGGATGTTCATTTGCACTTGTGAAACATGATGATCAAATGTGGTGGAATAACGATTCCTAATTTTCAGCAATGGCTATGGCTATGACGTGGGAGGAGTGGAATAGTATTGTAAATGAGTTCACTGAATGGCTAATCAAATCTTTTTGAGAACTCATCAATCACTGTTATGACACATCCACCTAAACTACTGCTGAACTTACCAACTTGACCCACAGGTTCTTAACAATAGGGCGCAGGAGGGCCTTATCACTAAGTACAACTTCAAGGGGTTGGTTGCGGGCCTCAATTGCAAACTGATTACCCTTACCCAGAATTTAACCACCTAACTATTCCACATCAAGAGGTATTAATGAGCAAGCACTGCAACTCAGGGTGCTCTTTTAAGGATTGTCTTGTGTGCGCCGAACCTGAGGCAGACATTTCTCACTAATATTTTGAGTGCAATATGTTTAGGAAATAAAGGTCAACACTGAGTTTATTACTATCAGGTAATCAGTTTCAGCCAGATTTAGACCCCTCTAAAAACCCATTATTTGCAAAGATGCTCATAAATCAGTCAATCCAGCCCTGAGAATTCCTTTACCATTATTGTATATGGGTTGTACATTTGGAAAATGCAGCCAAGCAATTGAGCCACGAGATCCCCATTACAAAGGCCTGTTAATGATAATGATCTAAATCTTCTCTAATCATCTTGCGCAGCTCACTGAGTTCTTGCACTTTGCCACCAGATGCTTTAAAGACTCACGCCTGTATTTTCCCCCAAGCCACTAATCAAACATGACGAAAATCTTTCAGACTTAAGTAGAAATGGCGTTTAAGCTTAACAATGCTTGAACTGTGGCTAATGATGGCAATTGCTGACCAGGAATGGTCAACAATGGTATTCATTAGTTGCATCCAATCCTGGTTTTTTAATTTAAAATCCCCTTTCTTCTATTCCCACTTGCTATTAATTTTTTTAATAAAGGTCTAGAGTTTTATAATAAAAATAAATTCTAACTACCAGAAATTATAAAGGATCTGACACATAATCATTTACCTTTTACAGACACTGTTGTGTTAATCCAATGAACACATATCTAGCACGTTGTTATCAATATAGGGCTGGTAATAAATCATAAAATGTTTATAAAGGTGCTTGAAAAGCCAAATTATAGAGTTTTAAGCTTTAAGTGAGAGGTTAAAAGTGGTAGAATAAGACGGGTGGAAAAAAGCTTTGTGGATGAAGGATAAATCTTGATTGATGATAGCTTTCTGATTAAAATTGTTGGGTGGCTTAATAACGAGTTACAGCCACAAGAGCTTTTCAGGATTCCAAGCTGGTTTGGTGATATCAATTGTTTAAAATTTTTAAAGTTAAGTATCTGAGCTTTTAGATAAAATTTGGCGGCAAACCTTATCAAATAGGCAATTAAATAGTTAATAGAATTGGCTTCATATGTTAGATCTTTCATTTTAACATATTATAGGTGGGACTCCTCCTTGATTAGGGTTCAGATTGTTAATTTATATGGTTTAAAAGATTAAATCTTTTGAGATCAACTGAAATCCATGCAGTGTTTTCTCATTGATTGGGGTTTAAAAAAATAACCATCAGTTCATATTAGATTGTTAAATCCATAATGAAGTGTTCAAGTATGATAAAATGGAATTATAATTAGTATGCTGACTGGTTGGGCACATTAATGGTTTGGTAATAAATTCTGCATGTGGTAATCTTTAATACTTTGCTGTCTTAAAAAGGGATCATCATATACATTTATTAAATTTCATTGGATTTCGGGTACTTCATTTAAAAACATATTTTATATCTGATTTCAATGGAAATTGGGGGTTCAGATTTGGTGATTAGCTTCTTACATAAAATATTCCTTAAGAACTTCCACCGGATATTTTTTGTTGCACATGATCTATCATATATTTAATTTTGTTCTCATTGGGAAACAATAATTGTGGTTTGATTTTAGACTTCTTCAACTTTCTGTTGTCATTAACATAAATTTACAACAAAATTAAATTGAGTGTAAGGGTTTTCTTTATGAATTGGTGAATATTGATTTTGTTTTAAGGGGGTAATTTCCATAATTATAAAATGATGTGCCACAAATCATGTTTAATGCATACATTAACTAGATGATGGAGTTAGACTTTGAGTTTCTGTATTTTTGTCTCTTTTATAGGAAATTCACTAATAGAGTTAACTGATTGGCTTCTTTGAAAGGAAACCATTTAAATACTGAAATTATTACATAGTTTTTCAGAGCACGGATATTTTCATTCATTATATTGTTTGTAGCCCATTTAGGGTTAATTTGGGTGTCACATATAGGGCTGAGGTATGTTGAGTGGTTTTGACAGGTTGGGTGCAGTCCAGTATTATTAATTTACTCAGTAGGGGCACTTCACATTAAGATGAAGGAATTTGAAATTACATTCAGGGAGCTTAGCACTAACAAAGATGATGGCTAAGATGGTTGCAGTTACTACATTGAAGGTTTTTGCATAGTTTCTGCCCTAGATTTAAATGGTCAACTGATAAAATTGCTTCATGAGGGCATTGATCTACTGATAAACCTCAGTTGGAAGCACAATATAATGTAGCTTTGGTATGCTCTTGGAGTCTGACTCATACAAGTTAAGATTGTTGCTTTTTCAGGTGTGATGTGAGGTCCTTTTAAGCGCTACCTGCACAGGTTATCAGTTGTCTCAATCCAATTTTTTTCAACTGAACTGTCTTATTGTGTAGTCACTCTATGCAGTAAGCTTCATAATCTTCATCATAGACAAACAACTTAAAAAACTTGAACTAGTAAATATTTAATTTTTTCAATAAACGATTCTTTATTTAGAGTAAATAGGAAGTTTTATTTTTGAATTACTTCATCAAAAATCATAAGGTCTCTTATTATGAAAATTGTCAACTATAGTGAATCAAACATTATGAGGTAAAGCTAATTCGTTGTATAAGGAGTTCATATAGGGAGCCATTCTGTTTTCTACAATGTATCTCAGTTTTGATAGACCCTCAATATCAGAAGTTGAGATTATATTACAAATTTGATTATGGAACAGGAAATTACTTAACAATTATCAAAAATTTTTCCTCCTTGACTTGCTTTATAATTTGTTACTCAATAGGTTATCAGTCAGATTTGTTACAAGGTTGAAGAAACTTAGCGTGAACACAAATAACTCCTCTTACATCATTTTAAGATGTTAAAAACGGAAGCTTCAGAAGCGACCTGTTCAAGTATAATATAAGATCTTATCCAAAAGTTAGCTAGCTTATACGTTCTACCAATTATATAAGTATTTCATTAAGCAACGCAATCACCAACTGCAAATTTAATCACTAGAAATCTATGTTGTCATTTATCCATTTTTGGTTAACTCTGCTCATCAGAGGTGCTCCTTAGGTTTTATTCTAAATCTTAAACAGGGATTTCAGCAGCCAATCAGTGTACTCAGATGGTCAAATATTATCCTCATCAGTAATAAATTAGTGTAATAAGGGTGGTAGAATAGGCTGTCAACTGAACAAAAGCTTAAAGGTGATAATGCTATAGCACTGAGGTACTTGATAGAGTAATTAAAAACAGTTGAGTTCCCATATATGGCCCATTGAGAATCAGAATCAGTGCAAATTTCTAAAGAGCTTGTACTAAGGTGCTGTTGGCATGCTCCACCATCCCAATAGTTTCTGGATGATAGTGGAGAGTAATAACCCTCAGAATCCCATTAACTCATTCAGCTTTGGAATGACTTTATATTTAAAATAGGTGGCATTGTCCGTGAGGACAACGTGAGGACACCATGTTGGTGAATCACTTGTAGTTTAGTATTTAGCAGCCAATATCGCTCCAAGATCTCTATTAACTTAAGCTTTGATTCTCTTGGTGAGATGATCTTTTTTTACTAGAGTATATTTAAATTAATTATACTAATCATAAAGTCAAACTTTTCTCTCTCGTTGCAATCACTTTTGCAACTTATTCAATTCAAGTCTGATTCTAGTTTGATAATCTCACAGAGGAGATTAGTCTGCGCCCATGTTAGGGAGCATTTGAGCAAGTAAGGTAAGAGGAGCAGGTGGTAGGCCCGCGGCCTCAAACATTCAAAAATGCCCCGGAGAAACCAGCAGAATAGAAAAAATAATAAAAAACTGGCGGTAACTATATCCCCAGAAATCCTCGCTTGGCAAGCGCAATGCAACCAGTACATCAACACGCCGCACTCCCAACCACTCTTGTCAGTGGAATATGGAGTCCGTGTGTTTCTGGACATCCAACAAACAGCTTTATGGGAAAAAATTTTTGGGGATGTGCACACTTTTTTCCCAACTGCGGTGTACATTGCACCTCACTCCATGTCATGTGGTTGGCTGGACCTCAGTTTTGAAAACAAGGAGGCAGCAGATGAAGCTGCTGCGGTGCGCATAGTGATTGACCTCCCCAAAGGGCAACGGGTCATCAAAACCAAATGCACCAGATGGACAAAATCCAACCAAATTTTCTCCAAATTTGACTTTTTGCCTACTACAGTAAAACGTGCCATTTTGGAGCAGCACCTGAAAGATGGTATAATCATATATGGTGAAATACAATATTTTGAGATGCAACGCTTTACGCTGATGCCACACCTGTGCACTGGCAAAGCCATTGCAGTTCTGACCAAACTGAGGAGATCGCAAGGGACCTAACCCAGATCCCGCACTCCACATATATCAATATTGAAGGGCATACCACCCACCCTTTCTGGGTAACCATGAACAGCGCGCCCCCCATCTGCACCCACTGTGACGCGTTCAGCCATAAGGCACATGCATGCCCCACCAAGGAGGGCATCACATTCCAAGAGCACCCCTCAGTGGCCATGGCCAGCAGAGAGGCGCACTATGAACCAACTGCAAGCACCAAAGAGGCTTTCTCGTGTGGAGCACAAGACTGCTACCTACTGGTAAAACCTAGTTTCCCGCAAGAGTGGAAGAAGGCCAAGCAGGCCTGCAGGGCCATGACCAAGGAAGCGGCCAAGGTCACCAACACTATCCCACACTCCCGACGCCAGGAGGACATCAAAGCCTTTGCAGCAGAAGCAACTTGGGAATCCCTCAACCAATCAGATTGGGAAGCCCATGCCAATTGGGCCACCCAATCTGAGGATCTGATGGGTGACTCGATCTCACCCAATCTTTGCAACCAAGCTCCAGTTGAAACTGACTTAGGGTCCAACCTACCTGAAAATTTTTTTCCCCAATCAATGGTGCATCAAAATCATCCGCACTGCAAAAAATTTGTTTGATGTCAGGGAAACAAAAAGTGAAGGCAAAAGCCAACGTGAACCTTTCTGTAAAAATTAACAAAACTACCAATAGTGTTTCTGCAAACACCCATGCTGCCATGCTGGCCTGTGGGGATCTAGAGGAGGCTAGTGGGCCCAGGTGCCCACCCCTTGCACCCAAGGTGCAATGGGGAAACCTTCACTTTGGGGACGTTGAATATCGCCGGACTCAAGGCCTCACCATCCCAGGCTAGGAAACTGAGTTTTTTACAAAAAAATTTACCTGTGGATATCCTGGCCATCCAGAAGTCCCACTGTCAACGAGGTTCCAAGGACGCTTGGAAAACCATGCTCCTCCCATCCCTATCCTTTTAGTCAGAGCACTGTGGGGTGCTAATTCAGAAAAACAATTTTTTCAAATTTTTATTGTCAGAATCCTTCCTCAATGGCTGAGTTCTCATTGTCACTTTCTTGTGGGCTGACGTGGTGCATGCTATCATCAACATCTATGCCCCAATCTGTGCATGAGAGCGTTGGGAATTTTTCTCGTCATTTAAATCCCTCCTGCTACCCCCAGACCCTTTTATAGTCAGCGACATGAACTGTTGGATAAACACACCCATGGACCGTTGGCCTTCCTACTCCCATGCCCCCCAGGGTCACATAGAACTTCGCGTTCTAAAGGCCACCCTTGGGTTAATGGATGCGCTGCTGCGGCAAGCCCCGCTGCTTGAAAATATGGTGTGCCCCACGTCCACAATGGCCAATTAAGGTCCATGACCCGCATCAACCTTATCCTTATGCTGGCGAAATTCCAACCTCACATTTACCACTTCCAAACAACAAAAATTGAATTCTCCAACCACCAACTGGTCTTAATAGCCTACCACCTACCTGTCACAGTGGCTAAGGCCCCACATTGGTGCAAACTCCGCCCTCCCAAACTTGCGTCGCCAGGATTTTCTACTTGGGTGTGATCAGCAACTTTGGCAAAAGAGTTTTTACACTGTTTTGCATGGACCCCATCTCCACATGGTCAGCCTTCAAAGAGGATACCATCCGCCACTCTTGCCACCTCTCCTCCCGACGCTCACAGGCCACATTGGCCATCATTTCGCACACTCTGGCAGAGTTGGCATACCTGAATTCCAACATCCCAGCTACAGGCTACAGCCCTGCATGGGGCCGGAAGTGGGCAGAAGCAGCCACCCACCTCAACGCGCTCAAAAGGCAACACAAACATTGGGTTTGTGTTCAGTACAGGGCCAAAGGCATTACAGAGGGCGACAAGTGCACCACATATTTTTTAAAAAAAATTTCGCACCACGCCAGAGTGTGGCCTGCACACAGATGCGAAGATTGGATAATTCTGTCATGGATACGCCAGCTGAAGTGGCAATCAAAATACAAAAGTATTACTATGAGTTATACTGATCTGATCCAATTCAGCCAGCTGAAGTGGCGAAATTTTTTGACTGAACCCACATCTGCACCATTTCCCAATACCCAGAAATAATGAATTTGATTACTCCAAATGAACTATGGACAGCCATCCGCGGTGCACCAAATTGGAAATGCCCAGGCCCAGATGGCATTCCATATGAATTCTATAAAAAGTACTTCAAATATATATCCCCACTGCTGCTTGCCTCACTTAACCATAACCTTCTGGAAACGCGCCTCCTACCAGGAGAACAAGAGGCCTTCACCATCACACTCTTCAAGAAAGGGGACAAGCTAGACTTAGCCAACTGGCGCCCCATTTCTTTAACTAACACGGATACAAAAATTTTAACTAAAATCATGGCTAACCTTTTAGGGATTGTAGCATCTGCCATCATCTCCCCAAAGCAATTTGGTTTCATACCCAGAAGGTCAATTTGGGACAACGTGCACTCTGTGGCTAACGCGTGCCAGTCCACAGCCTCTGGGGCACTTGTATTCTTGGACCAACAGAAGGCCTATGATAGAGTAAACTGGGAATGCCTCAGGGCCTGCCTCCATCAATTCTGCTTACCCCCTCGCTTCATCAACTGGGTAATGCTGCTCACAGAATCTGCAACAATGGCAGTGCGTGGCCCTGGCTTCCTAACGGAAGTAGTCCTCCCTCAAAGGGGCTTACGACAAGGGGACCCCTTAGTCCACTCTTATACAACTTCAGCCTTGACCCACTACTTCGAAACATGAAAGCCCAACTCACTGGGGTCCATGTACCAGGTTAAGCCCCAATCAAGATGATGGCTTTTGCAGATGACTGTGTGGTTAGGTGTCTAATAATAAAGACGCACGTGAACTTGAAGCTCTCATCCAGGAGTATTCCTGGGTAAGTAATGCTGCACTGAACGCTTCCAAAACCAAAATCATCCTCCTTGGTCAGTATCAAAACTGCTGGGCCCCAGCAACCAGTGCCCAGCCCGGCCCATCTGCTCACACATGTGCTCGCCCTCCCAGCTCACCCCACACCGCCCCACTAGTGCTCCCCTTCTCTCTCTCTCTCTCTCTCTCTCTCTCTCTCTCTCTCTCTCTCTCTCTCTCTCTCTCTCTCTCTCTCTCTCTCTCTCTCTCTCTCTCTCTCTCTCTCTCTCTCTCTCTCTCTCTCTCTCTCTCTCTCTCTCTCTCTCTCTCTCTCTCTCTCTCTCTCTCTCTCTCTCTCTCTCTCTCTCTCTCTCTCTCTCTCTCTCTCTCTCTCTCTCTCTCTCTCTCTCTCTCTCTCTCTCTCTCTCTCTCTCTCTCTCTCTCTCTCTCTCTCTCTCTCTCTCTCTCTCTCTCTCTCTCTCTCTCTCTCTCTCTCTCTCTCTCTCTCTCTCTCTCTCTCTCTCTCTCTCTCTCTCTCTCTCTCTCTCTCTCTCTCTCTCTCTCTCTCTCCTTTCTTCGTGCCACGCCCTACCATAGGGCTGGTCCGCCATCTGGGCTTGTGGGTGGAGGCAGGCGGGTACGCATCAGCAGTAATGGAAAGTCATATTCTAGACAGCGTGACGAAGTGCATCGCCTCCCTCAGAGCCCACCCTACTTCCCTTACTGGCAGGGTTGTTTAGCAAACTCTATGCTCCTCTCCAAAGTTTGGTTTGGAGCCCACGCCATCCCCTTCTCCCCAAGCTTTTTCAAATCCTTGTATGCCCTTTTGCAAGGATGGCTTTGGTCAGGCCGCCCACCACCAGTACGGTTAGAGGTCATGTTTGGCCCTCATCATCATGGTGGCATGGGCCTGCTTGACTTCAAAGCCCATGATGCCAAGATCCTGGGCACCTGGATTGCAGCCGTCACTGCCCCTACGCTCCCCTCCCAACACTTGTCCTGCATGGCCCGCTCCAACTTCTCCCGCGCCTTGGGCCTTAACAATCCATCAAACCCTCACTCCTTGATGAAATACCTGGCTTCACACCCATTGGCCACATGTCCTCACGGGACTAAAACCCACTACAAACGAATCCTCCTCTCCATGTGGAGCGCTGAGTGGAAAATTTGAATTAGCGGACACACAGCCCAGAGAAGCCGCCCCTCTCCTCAGTTCACACAAGAGGTACAGGGGCTACCCATCCAAGATGGCGTGATCCTCGCATGACCCCATGTCCTAATCAGGGTGGACTACCTGGACATGATGGACATCCCTTACTCCATTGAGACTCAGAAGACTATTTGGAAATATGCACACCATCCTTTGTTGCAGCCTCAAATCTGTTCCCATGTGTGGCGCTGCCTGAGGCGGGTGTACCGTACAGCTGAGCGCTCTAATGCTTTACACTCATCCTGCGTTGTGTGTGCCAGTATGGAACGCTGTTCCACCGCATGGAGAAGTGTCCTACCTCTAGAGTGATATGGCGCGAAGTTCAACGTCTGCTTGGCCAGGACCAAACACATCCCTTCAGTCTGTCAAGAGATATGTTTGATTTATCAATGGCTTCCCCTCTTCCACCCTCCCTCTATGCTCTGGTGGTTGCAATCGCCATGTGGACTATCCACACGATTGTCTTGGATGTCATCGCAGGCTCCACCCCCACCCTCCCAGAAGGTGTCCACAGATTCCGGTCTCATTTGGTGGACCACTTTCAAGTGTGAATGTTTAGATACCTCCCACTGCGTTGCCAAAAGCTGGTCTCCTCCTGGTTCCCAGTTTGGTTCATCAAATCAGACCCTTTCCTCCACAAGTGTTCAGTGGTGGCTACGGCCCCTTCACACGTTCCCTCCCCTCCCCATAGTGGCGTTCCCGCTGGCAACAAGAGATAGCATCGCTTCTCTGGGGTGCCTTCCCTGTTACTAAGTTTTGTTTCTTTTGGGTCAAACTCGGAAGTGTCTGTCCCATGGTCAGTCTTCCTCATAATAAATTTAAAATTTAAAATTATACTAATCATAAAGTCCCTATAATATCTATAGGCACTGTGTGCCATGCCCAATTAGGCTTAACTAGCCTGTAGGTAGTTGTAGGTTTATTGATGATGATCTTGACATTTGTGACATTTCATCAACACACCTGGATATCAAACTTTAGTAGTTTCTCGAGATCTCCATGCTGACTATATTTAAGTTATTAAGTAGGCCTCTTTGCCCATCTGTGCAATAAACTTGCATAATTATTCTGGGCTTCTGAAGGTAGAGAGGTATAAAAATTAAGATATTCCCTACAATTCTATACAGTTGTTTGTTCCAAATTTTTAGTGTTTTCACTAGACTTAATGTGTGTAAAATAGTAAAGGTTTTATCAGATTAGTTCTTCACTTTCATTTTCTTGAGTAGTTGGTTAGAAAAGGGAGCTAAACTGTTATAACAGGTATTTGCAAAAGTTAATTAGCCTTCTGATGATTTTTATCCAATCAATGTACTATCTCATAGTTGTAAGCCTGTAATCTAAAGACCTATCATGATAATCGACCTACTTGTTTCTTAGGGTTGTATAGCCATTATAAAAATCATGGTTGGTGATAACGCTATTATTGATCCATTCAGATAGACTGGAATATTGTTTATAAGCATATATGACCGCAAAACATTCTTGCTCAGTTACAGTGTAATTATTTATGTTTGTCCAACTCATGATTGCATAGGGAGACCAGATGCTCTTCCACGTTGTCCCCTATCTGATATAGTACACCCCTATAGCATTGAGTGATGCTTCAGATTGTACTATAAATGGTTGGTCAAAATTAAGATATATCAAAATGGGAGCTTCAATCAAGGATTTTTGTAATAAGTTGAAGGAGTCTTTATATGCTTGAGACTATTGAAGAAGACTCTTCCTTAAAATAAGATATGACAGGGGCTCGGTAATTTGTGCAGCCCCTTATACAAACTGGCTGTAATAGCCAACCATTAAAATAAATACTTTGAGCTTGCTTACTTTCAGATTCCCTCATATGGTAGATAGCATTAAGTTTTGAGGTTATGACCATATTACTTGTGTGTTAACGATGTGACCCAGAAACTCCATTTGAGACTTAATTACTGGCACTGCTAGGCTTGATTTTTAATTAAGCTCAAACATGTCTTTGAAAGGCCTTTTCCAGATGCCTCATATGTCAGCTAAAATATTTTTGAGAACACTTTTATTTGGTGAGAAAACTAAAATACATCTCATATCTAAATATTATAGTATAGTATTTATACCTTGATGAAAGTGGCCAGTGCATTGCACAGTCCATGGTGCATTTAATCTGGTTGAACAATCATTAGGAAGAGTATTAATTGCTCATTTTTATTGGTTTTGGGTGGCAGGTCGAATTGCAGTTACAAAAACGAGGTCCATAGATGTAAAGTATTTAGCTCATACTAACATGGTCTAAGGCGTCCTTTATTTGTGGTAAAGGATATATATACTTTTTAGTAATATTTATCTAAATTGCAGTAATTAGTAGTGACTCAAATAGAGCTATCTATATTTTAGACTATAAGTATCAGACGGCCTAGGGGCTGCAGGAGTGTACAACATCTCTTGGTTTACAAGCTTTTCTAATTCATTCTTCACTCCTTATCACTAATTTTGCTCCTACATATTGGCTGTGATCAAATGAGTCATGCATCCCTGTTGTGTTTTTGCCCATATTCCCAGCCAACTAGATTACCAGGGGTCGCTAGGGGATAATTCCCTATAGCAAAGTGAATTGGATATTGGTTAAACCTGATTTTGAGGTAAAAAACTTTGGGGGATAATAGGTAATTCGCCTGGGTCAGAATCATTAGGGATCAATCCAGGTGAATGCTTAAGATCTCGTTGGGCAAAGTTGCTGACGAAATAGGTGCATCTGGTAGTTGATTGATGATTAACTATCAGGTTTACTAATTGGGATTGGTCAGGGCTAATCACGAACAATTGGGAATCTAAGGATCAAGTTGTGAGCGAGTTTGCTGCCTGCAACTAGCAATTTGATCAGTTGGTTCATTACCTGCCTTAATGGGTAACAAGTCCCATTACCTAAAAGGTCGCTTACCAAATATGGTTGGTTCACTGGGATCAAGAGGAAAACGTCAAAGACATTTTTTCCAAGTCTTTCTGTTTTAGGTCTAAAGGATGTACAACAACGGAATTCTAGACAGGACAAGGAAGACCATTGCTGATGAGATGATATTGTATAATTCAATGGCAACGGCTGTTATTTCATCAAAGAGGTGTTAACCGAGGGTTGGGTGCCAAATTCCCACTATAAATTCACCTAAGAATTCACCTAATACAAACAACACTTTATGACTTAATAAAGAAAAACACTTTACAGGACACTTTACAAGAATCCATTTTTAGTTCTATTCTTCTAAAAGGAAATTATTGCCATGTGCTTTAATTGGGAGACTCTATAAGATAAAGAGTAAGGATCTGAGCGCGGATCCATAGAAGAGAAGCTGAACTGAAATGGAAATTGCTGCCAACTGTGTGTCACCAGAGAATAGCTGTAAACGAGGATCTTAGGGTGGATCAAGTCAGGTGGTATAAGGGAATAAATCCCTATTATGACATCTTAAGTATTTTAAGGGGAAAGCTGGTCAAGCGTTGGACCCAATACTAGTGCTTTATTCAACTATGGATAATAGTCTTCATACTATTATTGATCAACTATATATAAAATTCAGACAAAGCGGAGAATTGCACAACACCAAACCTGTGCAGTTAATCAATTTAGAATTATTAGCCGTGATTATTTAAGAAACCCATAAATTTTAACAATCCCCAGTAACAACTTAGTGCTGGATCTTATGGCGCATCCAAGGTCATTATCATCTGCCACAATTACTTGAACATATTTTTGCATGAAGTTCACTTGTTCCTTCAAAATTAGTATAACCGTCGAGTTTCTTATTAGAAATGACCACACAATTTGGTAGGAGCGACTCTGGTAAGCCAAACTCCACCAGACTTACAAACTCATGTACATTTTTAAATCTTTACCAGCAGAGTAAGTTGTGCAAATGTATTTTTTGCCCTTTATAAATGGAGATGTTAGAGACAGTTACATCTGCAAGTAACACACAGATCTCTTGGTGGCCTGGCGGAATGATTTTAGGAGCAAAAATAGATTCAATCCTATAATGTTGCTAAGGTAAATAGACTTCTCTTAGTAGTCCCTCAGGTAGCTCCAAAATCAGCCCAGTGTACACCATGCTTTATTCTTCTGGATAAAATAAACAACTTTTAAAAGCCAAATTAAGAATAGCCTTATTTTCTGAGATGTTGGTAGGTGGGGGCAGATTATGTGACCCATTTGTTGATAACAGATGGGGACTAATCCACCATTATAAACCACATTAATAAAGTAGTTCTTTCAGTTAGAGAAGTTTGATTATCTCTCAAGTAATGAGGTGGTAATTATTGACCTAAAATGTTAGAAGTGTTCTACTAATAGCATAAAACAGAACCATAAAAATTCAAGGAAGATAGTACAAAGTAGATATTATTAGCTAATTTTGGCTATCACTATGATAGGTGCACTAACCTGAAAAATCTAAGCCACATTGGTAGCACACTACACCCTCTTCAATCATAGTACCATAGTCCCAGCCATTCTATATTGTTGATAGTGTGATACATTGGGAGCTATCCTCAATTTTTTTTAATTTAGCTAGGTTACAATCACAGTAAACCGCAAGCAACACTAGCTCAAACCTAACATTTTTTACTTAAATATCAATACAAGTACAAATGGGAACATAATGCGAATCACATTTACTGTAAGAATGAATGGATTGACATCTTAATAGTACTAATTGATTTGTTCTCCTAAATCAGGGAAGCAAGTATTCAGAGTCTCAAGAGGTAATGCAAATTTATCTCCTTTCAGTGGGTATGGCTTGGTATCCCTAAATACTTCAAACTTGTTGCTCTTAGCAATTTGTGTGTCTTATTGTTTAGAGGCAGCTTCTTGTCCTTCTCACTACATAGCCACTTGCGACCTCTGGTAACAACTAATACTGTAAAGATGTCATTGTCAGTGCCTTTGATATGATAATGTTTAAAATCTTCCTAATGATTCTGGGAAAAGGCTTGGCGATAACAGGCATTATAGCTTCCCCTCTCATTTGCTTAGGGTCTTTTTCCTGGTTGTCTTTTTATTAAAAGGTCAAAAAGTATACCCCAGGACGTCATAAAGGACAGGTGCCCGCATAATGTCCCTGGGTTTTACAGATCCAACAAGCAATCTTTCTAGGGACAGCAATTTACAAAAATCCTTGAAATTGATGGAAGCTCTCCAAATTCTCTTTAATAACTTTACTAATCTGAGGGTTGACTGGTTTGAACTTTCACTTTGTGCACAAAAATAAATAAAACCTCTTCAGGTATTCAATCATGGATGGGTAGTAAAAGCCTTTACCAGAGCTGACATCAACAAGCAATGCAAAACGGAAAATCCTGTATGGCATTCTGGAGCGCAGATTTTTTGTTTTAAAGTCCACCATGGCTTTATGACCCAGCAATTTTCTGGGTATTATGGTAAAATTTGTCAGTAAACTCAATTATAATCTCGTTCTTCTTAGACAAAATGAACATTAATTCAGTTTTTTAGGTATTCATGAGTTCAGGACTTCCAAACTCTCGGAGCACTACATTTTCTATATAAGTTAAGATACAATTTTCCTCAGGTAAGTAGGTCATTATTAGATCTTGACTCTGGTCATATAAACAATTGATCATGTTAGTGGCCTTAAAAAGTCATTGATTCGTTCATGGTCATCTTAAACATCTTCAAGAATATTTTCACATTCCCATGATTGTCAAACTTAGCAAGGTTAACTGGACTAGACTGTTGGGATCCTGGATAGAAACCTCCCAATATGGACGTCACTGGTACAGTACTAGTGCTAAGTCTTGGGTTAAGAGAATAGGGTTTAACTTTGATCAGGGGCTGGCGTCTTCACAGAAGAGTAAAAGAAAACAACAAAGTCGGCACTGAACAAGTAGGTTGATGAATTATCTCTCACAAGCCAAATCATAAAAATTTTCTTCAAAGAACTCTGATTGAACAGGGAGCATAGAATGATGAGGGCACTGACATTAAACATGTATTTCAATTTTGGTGCCCGTCTTTAACAGTCAGCTCATTTTTTGTATATAAAGGTATTGTTACTTAAATTTCTGTATTTCCTTGAGGTCTCTCTGCATGCCACAAACCATAGCTCGCAAATGATCCAATTTAAACTTTTGAGCAGCATTGTGCCATGAGGTTCGTAAACTTGGCGATATAATTCATTTTTGACTGGATAAGATCTATGTTATCTTTTTTGAATTGTCTAACCTAATTATCTCAATCTTTTTTATCCTGCTTCACTGAAACTTTTTAGGTTCTTATACTTTAACTTAAACAGGAAGCCTTTGATGGTCTTAATGTTGCCTCTAAAATGGTGTGCAGCCACCTCCATTTCCTGTTGTGTGTATTGATTTGTTTCTTAACAGCCTTATATTGTTAAGTAATATCCCCTGGAGTAACAAGATGCACTCAACTTCTTTGAATTGAGCTATTCATTGTATCCATTTATTGGTGACTCCTCAGTAGTTAATGTTTTGATAATATATCCAAAATGATTTGATCAAATTGTTCATCAAGTTTGAAGCTGCTGAAAAATCTGCATGCTAATATCATGGTTATTGTTAGCCACCTGATGAACACCTTGGAAACTGGGTTTAAGTTGCATATTAAAATACTGCAGCACATTCACATTTTTTTATTCCTGTTGAACACTTCCATAATCAGGGCGTGATGGAAAATAATGGTCAAATGTGAGTCCATACAGTAGTTCAAAGATAGCAGGCAATATATTTGATTTGATTTATTTGAGGTACGCCGACCAGGGGACGGACAGTACCAATAACAACACTCAAAATGGCAAAACAAACTACTAACCGGGTGGGAAGCAGAAACTGCTTAACCCACCATGGCGGAGAGTGAAGAGGGGTCAGGGGGTTGGTTTTCAGAAAAACCCACCTCGATCAAGAGGTGTTGGTTACAGTACCAGATCAGAGCAGAGAGCCAGGGCGTTGGGGCATCTGTATAGTGGGGGCTGAGGTCAGCGTAGTAGGAGTTTTCCACTTCTGCATCAAGATAATGATGGGAAAGTGTTTCAACAAAAGCTGCGAGGAGAACTTCAGCTTCTTTGCGGGCTTCAGGAGGTTGGGTGAAAAGGGAGATACTGTGGCGGGTGATTTTGGCTGAGGGGTTGAATGAAGCAAGCGTTGCGACATTCATAACAGCGATTTCAGCATCATTAAATAGTTTTGAGATGTCACTGCAGGGAGATTCAGGGAAGTCGGGGGGGGAAGAAGATGGTGGGCAGGCCATGCTGGAGCTGAGCCACTGACTGGGCCACCGCGGTGCGTAGTTTTGGGCAATGAGGAGAGGCCACCGCAGCTAAGGCGAGCTGGTGGTCACTTTGGAAGGGGGCTGTATTGGGTAGAGGAGCAAAATGGCGAGGGGCAGGGGTTTCATCGAAGTTGTTAAGGAAAAATTCTGCCCAACCATAATCGCCATGGCAGAGAGTTTGACCTGTATGCTTACTAATGAGGACATTACCTGATTCGTCAGTTTCAGCCAATAGATCCCATGGATTTTGGTTCACTGAAATAGTGGCGTTTAAATTTGAATGGGTAGGATTGGGCGAATGGGCAGCTGCTTGGGTGCGAATGGTGGTCCAAGCATTGCTCTGATTGGCTGGCATAGATTTAGGTGGGAGAGTGAGGATGGAGGTTTTGGGGGGGCTGATTTTCCATGTGGGCCCACTGAACGAGATTGGAGGGTGGGAGGGGGCAGCAAAGCGCCCCATACTGAACCTCCAGAGGGGGGCTCAGAAGCCGCAGCAGCGGATTATGCCTAAGGGCACACTCTTTTTGCATGGTCGAGGCCAAAGCAGAGGGAACAAATCTGCCTACCATTATTGACCTGAGCCCAAAAGAAATGATCAGGTGCTGCAGCCACACTAGCGCGAAGTGGGATTTGTTGGGCTATGGTAGGGTGGTGTGGTATGATGGTGGCTGTTGCACGAGGAGAAGCAAGGCGTTCCACACCAGATGGAATGGCAAAGATGAGGTTGGGCTGAGTGCCATAAGCCATGAGCCCCGCGACCAACTGGTCATACAAAACCTGGGGTGGAAGGTGGGATGGGAGATTTGCAAAGGATACCACTAGCGTGGTGTCTGAAGGGAGGCGAGTATGGGTTGTGGGAATGGGGTTTTTTTTATAAATTAGAGGAGTTTGTGCTGCCGCTTCAGCATCCACCTCAGATTGGAACCCAACGTCAAAGTAGCCCTTAAAAGGGCGGAAGTCTATAAAGCCAGCTGGCGCAAAGGCTGTAGTGGCTAGGTCAATAATTGCCTTATCAGCATATGGGAACAAACGCCCATAGTCCACTCTGAGGCAATAGCGAATAGCAGAGCGAGGGAGGGCGAGAGGATGGGGGGCGAGAAGGGTGGACGCGCGCCAGGTGGAGCGCTAAGTCCCGTGGGGGGACAAAACGGTTGGAAGCAGTGGGCAGGCTGTTTGAGCCCGTCTGAACGCGCTTTCCTGCAGGGCGAAAAACGCTAGGTGGGGGTGCACTGCTTCCCCACACTAGGGTGGCAGGCGGCAGAGCCAAGGACATCAAAGAATAAGTTTGGGCAGATGGCTGTGGATAAATAAATTTAAATTTAAAATCGCTCAAACATGACTTTGAGCGGTTAAAGAGAGTTAGCAGGCAATATATTGACCCAAACAATTTGAAGTACTAGCTTGCTGTAACCTTTTACTGTGCTATAAGTTCAAAATGCTCAAATATTTGAATGAGCTGGTCCTGATTATTATAAAAAAAATTTGGATACTAAATTAATTTTGTTTGTGATCAAAGAGTTGGATACCCAAAATAACATATATCTAATCTATCTTGACTGCTCCATGGCGAATGCATAGGTCTCAATGCTTTTGAGAAAAAGGGGGATATATGAATTTGCGGGGTTTGATCCTTCATCTCTTCCTGCAACCACCACGGCCTCAGCTTCCACTTGGCAAGCCAATAAGTATAATCCAAATAAAACAGTTTTGAATTGAATTCTGGCTCAATCCTCAGTTGATCAGCTTTGGTTGAAGGTCCATGGGCCTTCTAGTCCTGGCCCCAGCCAATCAGCTCTGGTTTCTAAGCCCAAGTATTCCCCTCTCAAATTCTTTTAAATCTATAATGGATGAATGATGACGAGGTGGCATATTCTAAGAATCATGACTTTAATTGGCCAGAATACCTTGTTGACCCACCCAATTCAACTTCTCATTGTTGATTTCGCCCTCATAGGGGCTTGCCTACTTACACAAACTTAAATAAAACGGCACTTAAAGCGGCCATTGCCTCTGTCAACGTTCCTTACTGCCAAACCCTCCATATGGCTATGGAGCCACTTGTAAATTTAATTTCTTGCCCAAACTTCCTGCCCAATTTCCCAGATGGTGTCTAAGCCGATTGAGGATATTGTATTTGGGGCAGGAAACGCATGCATGAATGCAGCAAAATAGTCACTTTTGATATGCTTTATCCTAAACTTTTCAACAGATTAAAAAGCTTTTTATGTGTGCCAGAGTTGATTGAGTATGCTGTATTCCATATTGCCCAGTATCTTGAGAATATGCATACTGCTGGCCTCATCAATGAGGAGAACCCTCATCTTGACAACCTTCAATCCCATGCCGCTGACAACCCAACTCCAATTCTGTCTGCCATGTCGCGTGTCCTTCAATATACACTGGATGGAGATCCCCTCTTCCCCTCTTCCCATAATATATGGAGTCTTAGGCTATTATCCAAAAGAGCCATGTTAGAATTTTTGATAATTACTGATAATCCCTTTGTTTGGCTTTTTTCAAATAAACTGCGTTGAGGGCCCCCACTTTGGGTTAATCACCACTAGTGCATAAAAAAGGATAAAAGAATTAAATTTCCTCTAGCACTATTTATTTAGAAGTATAAGGGTTAACATATAAGAGTACTAATTTGTTCTTCTTGCCATCTCCTGCCTCGTGAGTTGTGTCCCTTCATAAGGTTTATAATCTCTTCTTTTTTTGCTACTACAGCCCATGTAGTGAGCATCAATTGTGTAATGTGAGGTCCCTTAACCCGCTACTTATACAAGTTTTCAATTGGCATGATTGAACTTTCTCAAAATTGACTAAATGTATAGTCAATTTAAATAGCAAAATTTCTAATCTTTTTTATAGATAAACGCTTCAAAAGATTCTAACAAGTAAATAGTTTTTGGCATTAAAAATAAACCTTAATTTAGAGTGATTGTGAAATACTTAAAGTTAAATCACTACATTCAAGAATTATTAAATCTTTTATTATAAAGATCATCAACTATGGTACATAAACATTATGAGAAAAAGTTAATTTTTTTGAATAAGAGTTCGATTAAGGATCCATTTAGTTGAAAACAATGTATCCCAGTTTTGGGGAGACTCCAATATCAAAGGTTGAGATTTATTATGAATATGATGCAGAACAGGGAATTAAGTCAATTATTATTAGAAGCAGGGTGTGGCAGCTTAATATCCTCAGATCTGGCAGTTACCAAACTGGGCGTATTCTGGAGGGAATTTATGGTCTGATTGACGCAGATGTGCTGCGCTAATAATACCACATCCAAATAAGAGATTATAAGGGTATATCAGAACCAGTTAAAAAGTTGCTGTTTTTTCCCTTGCATTGTTAATTTGTAATTTAATTCAATAATCCCATTAGCTCATCAAATCTATGGAAATTTTGTTAATGCTTCTGTAACTTGAAAATGTAGTTACATTAAATATTTAGCAAGAACTGGGGTTTTTCATATATTTGGCTAATTGATAGAATACTGGGATTCCATCTAGGTGCGTTGATACACAGTGGAGAGCCCAGGATTCCAGATGCACAACTGTACTAGGGAACAGGATAGGTTTCACTCTAAAGTCAACACAGAAAGTTATTGTTGAAATCCATACTAAAGGCATAACTAGCCAAATGGCTGCATGAGGGAAATCGCAAGTCTTAAGAGGAAACCTTAAAAATTGTTGACATGAGAATAATGACTCCTATAGGTTACACAGTTGATTTCTTTGGATGCTATCAAATAATATTATTAATTGGATGCACAACAAATTGCTACACTAAATTGTTGACGTATTGTTAAGGAAATTAAGGTTGCATGCATGCATGGCACGCATAATGTATTGGCGATGATAGTGAGGATATAAGGTTTAACAAGCTTGGCTATAGTGTGGAGTGTCGCTGGATCGATATATTAGAGCACCCACATCATAATCACTAGTACCGCTTTATGGATGGCATTGTGCTTTTCTGGATCAATTGATCAGTAGTGGTATGATGTAGGAGGTGGATCTCAAAGAAACCAATAATGGAATGTATTTTTTATAAAAAAGAATTTAGAACAAAGAATAAACTGACAACTAACCTAAGTATAGGCTGTTGCATTTATAAAAAGATGTAAGAATCATAGAAGAGCTCAAAGCACTGGCAAGGGCCTGAACCATGAGGCATATCCTGATTGGTTGAGCTGAGAAGAGTGTTATGTGTTGGGTAAATCTTGAAATGTTTTGAAAATATAATAAAAATTTGATATCTGGTTTTATGTATTGGTTTTAATTTGGGCTTTGTAGTGCCATTTTTGCATGTATTCATTCTGACTGATAAGTTAACAGCTAGCTTTTCCTAAATACAGTCCAGCTAAACAATCAATTAGAAAAGCCTCAGGGATGATTGGTTGATCAAGGGGGTCAAATGTGATCCGTTAATCAAGCAAAGACCCAGTTCAGCTTGTTAAACTTGTCTGGATTCATATGGTATTTGGGGATGGTTTGGGTAGTTTCTTGCATATTTTTGGTAACCAGGCTATGTATAGGATGAGACTTAGGATACCTTCAGAGGCTTACTAGCTGGACCACCTCCCAGAATACCCTTCTATCATTTTCAATAAGGAGGAAGAAAAGATGGGATCAGGGAGTATCTTTGGGGTGCAAATCAGTACATCATGACCCATCTACCACATGAGCCAGGTCGCTTAGCTGGGATAGGGGAGCCACAGGAGGCCTTGGTCCCTCTTACAACTGAAGGAAACAGAACATGGTCCATGTTGAGGGGTAGCACATCAGGACCTACATTAATTTGCTGCTTTTAATAGAAAAAGCCTACCGCAAGGGGGAATGGACCAGGGGTTATTTTTGTGCCTCTGTTGGAAGGAGTATGCCCACGTTACCTGCTTAATCAATCATAACGATCTACTTTACCACTAGGGGATGAGGCCTGCTAGTTGACGTTGTAGTTATCATTGTATACAAAAACTATTGTTTTAGAGAAAATTTCCCAGGAAACACCAAATAATCCGCTAAGTTTTAATCTCACTGGGCTTCTATTGTTTCATTGGGGATGATCCCTGACAATGAAGTCTCAGTTGTCAATTTTAATATTAATAATATTTTTCTTGTAGGAGTCAATCTAAGTTTATCGACAATTGACTAAGGAATTTACTAGTTGCTAGCTGATTGACAACGCCTCTAATTAGCACCTTGCAAGTTAACCTTTTTAGTGAATGACCTGCTGTTCATGGGTAAAAGTCTCATTACCTAAGCAGGTTGCTCCTAATTAGGGTGACATACTGGGGTTGAGCAAAGGTGTTAGGAAACATTCTTTGATTCAACCCATAAGAGGTCACATTTATGGTCAGCGGTGGAATCTGACTAATCCAATGAGGAATATCATCTGTGATCATGACTCTGGTGAGCTAATTTATCGTCAACAGCTGCCATTTTCAACTGGGGCGCCAACAAAAGAGTTGGGCGCCAAATCACCCTATATTTCCCTCATAATTTATTAGAAAAACAGAGACTTTTTACATCAGTAAAGATTAATAATGATTAAGACTGTCATACATTTAGTGTATTTTCACCCTTGGGATTAAAAGTTTTAAAATAAGATATACTTTTTCTATTTTATTGCTAGCAATATCTCCGCATTCTGCGTTATGAGAGAGAAGAAGAACCTCTGAATCTAATACTAGGTTAAGTCCTACCAGAAGGAAGAGTTATAGGGAGAAGTTGCCTACCATTCCATATGCACCTTCAAGGATTATAAGGGCAAGCACATGTCTAGCTTTGGATTAAATAATCAACTTGGCTTTGAGAAATTTAACAATGGTTTTAGTCTTCATACTATCACCAACCCAATGATTATCAATTATTATCATTAACCTTTACAACTTACATATCAGAAACCTGTGCATTTAATTGGAGAGCTGAAAGCGAGCCACACAACCAGAAGTCCATATTTGGTACTCATTATCAGGAATAACCAGCTCTCAGAAGTTAACATTTGGTGCTCACTATAGAGGTTAGTTGAGTTTTTTAAGACAGGTTATATATAAGACTATATCAACAATGTCTTAGAAGAATAAACTTAAGAAACTTTGAACGGAAAAAGAAATTGTTAATGATATGCACTAAGCTCAGCAAGAAAGGACAATTTCACTACTTTGGAGGAATGAGTGAAAAAAACCAAGGAAGAGGTTGAGCAAGTCATAGAAGTCAGCAATAATCTTTGTGTGAAGGTCAGTTCATTGAATTAAAAAGAGATTGAAAAAATTAAGGAAGTAGTATTCCAGAAAACATAATGGGAAGTGGATAGAGAATGCTTACGCCAGATTCATGAAGAAATGGCGTGAACTTTAAAGAAATAGATGAAATTGAAAACCACAAGCGTGATTATGCCCAAATGGAGGATAATGAAGCCAATATTGATACGCGCAAAAATCCAGTTAGAAAGGTATAATCACTAAGAAATATGCCTGGATTGTTCGCTGCAATTTTAGAGATTACTCACAAAGTTACACCTACATCAGTCGAGTTGCTAACAGGAATCCTCTGCCAGAAAAACGACAGAGGAGCTTTGGAATACGCCAAATTACCTGCATTTTAATGGTATACTGCCCTAGAATTTTCTGCCTAAACATGATGCCAATGTTCATATATAGTGATAGACAGAAAACAGTAACCGTGATAAACTGCATAGACACCAATTGCCAGGTTCATGTGTTATCCCATCTTTTTTTTAGTACTAGATGGTCCTTCATGTGTTATCCCATCTTAATGAGGACAATTGGATGTATAGCGAAGCCAAAGAAGCAATTATGCCAGAGTTTGATAGTCCCATGCGGTTTCTAACTGTATACAGGAGTTTATGGGCATTCAATTCCAAAAGTATGAGACTCTAACAGCTTTTACCAATTAATTTTTCCAAGAATCACAAATTCTGGCCATAGCAAAGGTAATATTGGATTTCAAAGTATGAATTGCAATGCAAACGGTGCTTCAGCCCTACCTTAACTTGCATTATACTATGGCTTCAGTGCTTGTAACCTAGACGTCCACATCACAGATGGTGGATCATCTAAAGATGTTATTAGTAACCTTTTAAGCACCTAATCGAACCTTTAAGGCCATTCCTGCTAGAAATCAGAATCTGTGAAATTCGTTGAGCCCAATAAGGGGCAAAAATTATAGCATTAAAGGGAAACAAGCCCAAAAAGCGAAAATGAGCATACAAGACTCAGATTTGCTGTTACCAATGAGAAAAACCTGAACATTTCACCACTCTATGTTGGAGTAAGAAGCCTAGAGATTAAGTTATGCTGGTACAGGCTAAAGAGAAGGAAACTGGTCATGAGTCTGGAAAAGGACCCACAGTCTATATTGGGAACAATCTAGCACTGCTATCAAACATGTTCCCCTGATGTCATGAATGACGACGTGGATATTTCTGATTTATTTTTAGATGAAGGAAAGCCTGATCCGCTCTATAGGTGGTTAATTTGGACATAAATGCAATTAACTGAGCAAAAGTGATGGTGATTATGATTGACCCTGTGATCATGAAAGAACTTGCTCAGCCATACGCTTGTCAGTGGTAGAAAAGATTAAAACTGTCAAAATCACAGAAGAACTACTCAAGATGACACTTGATGATGAGAAAATTTCTCTCCATATTAATGCGGCCAAAAGGATCATTTATTGAATTATCAGCACAATTAAATTATACTTTTGATTTAGCAAAAAATGTTGCAATTAACTCAGTAAAAACTTTATAACAATACTCTGAGTGTACATATGTGACATTGTAGTTAAATGAGTAAGAGTAAGGGTGATTTTCTATATTAGAGCTTATTAATATCGTTTTGACCAAGTTGGTGAAGCAAATGAAGATCTTTCCAGATTTGGAGCACTAGAAAGAATATAGAATCACTGGACTGGATACCACAACATTTTGTGGAGGATACGGTGCACTACAGCCTAAGTTTGGATCACTGGTATAAACTCATGCCATAGTGTTGGTAAATTAAAATTATGACATCTTCTTTGAGATGGAAATCCTGAGATTATATAGTGTCAAATGTGTTTTTGAGTAGAATACACTTACAATTTTGGGGAAATTCAGCCCTAAGTATATCGGCAGAGAGGAGAAACTTTTCTGACAAAGAATAATAATTTTTGTATAACTAACTTACAATGACTATATAATTCCCATCCAAGAAAAATTGATTGGAAGAAAATTGCAGGGAAACGCCTAAGTAGATTCTAAAAAAGTGTGAGATACCACTGAGGATGTAAGTGACAAATATACTTCCACCAGGAGTGCAAATCATAGTTAATACAGGGTTAACGCTAATAATCTCAGAACAATTATATGGAGAGAAGTCATTGCCCCTGGAGTAAATTGAGACTAGATCCATGTGTAGCACCAGGGATTATAATGCCAGACATGGTGAAAGACGGTTACTACTGGCAGATCTGACTGAAAAACCAATGAGAGTGGAGACAAATCAAGTCACCATATTTGCTCATATAAACCCAACATCAGAAATCAGAGAGTTCCATGACTTTGAAACGCTAACAGAGATGGTATTACCAGCGGATGCTACTGAAAGCATTAACATAATGGTCAATCATGAGCAAATGGCTGGGTTATCAGAATGACATCAAAATAGAAGAACTACAATTATTTGAGAGATAATGGTAATATTCACCCAGGACGATAATGAACTTGTATGCGCTAAAAATGCAATCTATAGTGTTGACACTGTGGAATACCTGTAATAGAATGAGGCTTGTCCGCCAGGCTAAGACTTCTGAAGCAGTAGTCAGTGAAGAAACATAAACTGGTTGATGATATGCTCCTTATACCGTCATCACGTTCATGAGAAAGTATGATCTTTATTGTGAGTAAAAAGGACGGATTTAATTGGGTAGTGATCAATTTACTGCTGGGCGAATAAATTTACAAAGAGGGATTCATGTCTGCTGCTGAGAATCAATGAAATGCTCGATCATGTAAGAAAAAAAAATTTTTTTATTGAGAAATTTGATCTCAGGATAATGGCAGATAGACTTGCCAAAAGAATATCAAGAGAAATTTATGATAATTATTGCACAAGGATTGTACCAGCTGACAAGGATGCCCCAAGGATATGTAACGTGACTGTAAATTTCCAGAGGGCAATAGATTTTATCTTGAGTGATCTGAAGTTGTCTTGCATTTTGGTTACTTGGATGACATCAACATCTTTGTCAGGACATTCGCCAATCAACTAGAGTACTTGTAAGAAGTGTCCTAATGTTTATTGATGGCGAATTTGAAGATCAAGTTGAGGAAATGTCATTTCTTTCAAGATGAGCTTAAATATTTGAGGTTTGTGATAAGCTATGGCGAATTTCAACTGCACCCACAGAAGACAATGTCATTGAACTGATGTTATTCCTGAAGAGTGTTTGGTACATACAAGTCTTTAATGGGATGGTCAGTAAAATCGCCAATCTTTAAAGATTTTACTGGAATTGCCAAACCACTATTTCACCTGTTGAATGATACAAAAAATAATGTGTGGAATGAGGAGGCCCAATAAGCGTTTGATAAGCCAAGAAGACATTGGTGACTATTCCTGTTATAAATACCCAATTTTTAACCAAGAGTTCATTACAAAAGCTGATTTCTTGTTATGGCGAGTGTCACCATTTTAATTCTAGAATAGACAATGATGAGGAAAAAAATCCAGTGACATTTGTGAGTAGAACACTGATGCCAGTAGAAAGGAACTACACCATGAAAGAATGTTTGTGCCTTGCGGTGATATACGCCTTCAAACTCTTGAGTGTATACTTATGGAACACACATTAATTTTGTGACTGACCATTCATCTTTATTTTGGTTACATAATATTAAGTAACCAGTGGGGCAACTGGCATGATGGGTTTTGAAACTGCAAGCACACAATTTTGAGATTATACTTTGAGAATGAGCAGCACATCAAAATGCTGATGAACTATAAAGGGTATCTGCAGTATAAGTCATGTATGCAAGCAGATAAATCATTTCAACAGATGATCAAAGGGAATATTGGGAATGAACCCTGAGAGATTCAAACTGTATTGAAGAAAGAATGGAAAATACTGAGACGAAGAACGGACTGCTGTATAAGTTGATTAATGGAAAAGAATACTTATTTCTAGATCAATGAAATGCTCAGAAATTATTCAAGCCACGCACAAAGTTGTATGGCATGTTGGCATAAGAAAGACAATGGACTATCTACACCAGTACTATTACTGGGAATTATCAATTACAATGTCGCAGCTTATCTAGCCTGTTGCATGGATTGTCAACTCCACAAGCTTCATAAGGACGTGATGGGATACCGCTAGTAACCCTGGGTTCACTTGGCACATGGTGTCAATATACGTTATGGGGCCCTTATGTGTTAGTACTTGGGGATAAAGTATATGATATTAGCGATAGACTATCTAACTAGATGGGTTGAGATGGAAGCCTTACGCATAGTAGATGCTACAAGCACGGTGAGATTCAAAATGGATTAAGTAGTATACCAGCATGTATTTCTGCTAGTATTAATAAATGATAACAGACTAATTTTACATCCTAAATGACCCCAAGACTAAAATGAACTAATGGGAATCTTGGAGTGGTGTCCATTCCCTAGCATCCAGAGATGAATAGAATGATAGAAAGAGCGATGCAAAACGAGCTAGGATACAAAGATTGGTATCAGGAAAAACTGTGAGGAACCAGATTTTTTGATGCTCTCTGGTGCCTAGATGCCGCTGGATTCCACAACAGGTTTTTAATAAAAAGACTACAAACTTTAAATAATAAAAAGTTGTTTTTATAATTTTTATTTGTGTCAATGCACTGGGGAAAAATAAACTCTTTTGATATCTGACTGTTTAGTATTTAAACTGTATCAAGGGTCAAGGGAAAATCAATGAAAATTCAGAATAGCTTAGACTGGTCTGAATTAGGAAATATTGGTATGTAGCCTATCAAAACTTGAAAACTCGCTTCACTTTGGCTGAACACTGGATGGGAAATTATTTTTGGCCAAAACATATTTATGAGGTAAAAATTTGATAAATTTCAGCCAGTCCCCAATTGATAAATTTATTGCACCTTGGGGGACCCCTGCCAAGCTTATAAAGGGGTTGTCCCCACATAGATTCTTGGATGGACCTGGTCATGGCTGGGGGAGTATATCTGATGGATGCCCCAGGGTTTGCTGCATGGTTGGAGTAATCCAAATGCTTGATCTTGTGTTTATTGCCCATGAAGTATTTGAAATCGTGTTACCCCAATTTTCAGGGTTCCGCAGAAATTGGCCAGGGTCTTTTAGCTTATATATTTTATTTATTGCGAGGAAGGCCAACCATGGGACAGACACTTCCAAATTTGACCCGAGAGAAACAAAACTTAGAACAGGGAAGGCACCCCAGAGAAGCGATGCTATCTCTTGTTGCCAGCGGGAACGCCACTATGGGGAGGGAAAGGGAACGTGTGAAGGGGCCATAGTCACAATTGAACACGAGTGGAGGAAAGGTCTAATTGATGAACCAAACTGGGAACCAGGAGGAGACCAGCTGTTGGTGACATGGTGGTAGGTACCCAAACATCTACGCCTGGAAGTGGTCCACCAAATGAGACCAGAATCTGTGAACAGATTCTGGGAGGGTGAGGTGGAGCCTGTGATGGCATCCAAGACAATCGTGTGGATGGTCACATGGCGCTTGCAACCACCAGAGCACAGAGGGAGGGTGGAAGGGGGAAGCCATTGATAAAGCAAACATATCTCTTGACAGACTGAAGGGATGTGTTTGATCCTGGCCAAGAAGACGTTGAACTTCGCGCCATATCACTCTAGAGGTAGGACACTTCTCCATGCGGTGGAACAGCGTTCCATACTGGCCACACATGACGCAGGATGAGTGTAAAGCGTTAGAGCGCTCAGACATACAGTACACCCATCTCAGGCAGCGCCACACATGGGAATGGATTTGAGGCTGCAACAGAGGATGGTGTACATATTTCCAAATAGTCTTCTGAGTCTCAATGGAGTAAGGGATGTCCATCATGTCCAGGTAGTCCACCCTGGATAGGACATGGGGTCATGTGAGGATCACGCCATCTTGGATGGGTAGCCCCTGTACCTCTTGTGTGAACTGAGGAGAGGGGCGGCCTCACTGAGCTGTGTGTCCTCTAATACAAGTTTCTCCACTCAGCGCTCCTCATGGAGAGAGGAGGATTCGTTTGTAGTGGGTTTTAGTCCCGTGAGGACCTGTGGCCGATGGTTGTGAAGCCAGGTATTTCATCAAGGAGTGAGGGTTCGATGGATTGTTAAGGCCCAAGGCGCAGGAGAAGTTGGAGCGGGCTGCGCGGGACCAGTGTTGGGAGGGGAGCGTAGGGGCGGTAATGGCCGCAATCCAGGTGCCCAGGATCTTGGCCGCATGGACTTTGAAGTCAAGCAGGCCCATGCCACCATGATGATGAGGGCCAAACATGACCTCCAGCTGTACTGGTGGTGGGCGGCCTGACCAAAGCCATCCTTGCAGAAGGGCATACAAGGATTTGAAAAAGCTTGGGGAGAAGGGGATGGCGTGGGCTCCAAACCAGACTTTGGAGAGGAGCATAGAGTTGGCTAAAACAACCCTGCCAGTAAGGGAAGTAGGGTGGGCTCTGAGGGAGGCGATGCGCTTCGTCACGTTGTCTAGAATATGACTTTTCATTACTACTGATGCGTACCCGCCTGCCTCCACCCACAAGCCCAGATGGCGGAATGGCCCTATGGTAGGGCGTGGCACGAAGGGGAGCACTAGTGGGGCGGTGTGGGGTGAGCTGGGAGGGCGAGCACATTTGCAAGCAGATGGGCCGGGCTGGGCACTGGTTGCTGGGGCCCAGCTGGTTTGATATCAACCAAGGAGGATGATTTTGGTTTTGGAAGCGTTTGGTGCAGCATTACTTACCCATGAATACTCCTGGATGAGAGCTTCAAGTGCACGTGCGTCTTTATTGTTAAACACCCCAACCACACAGTCATCTACAAACGCCATCATCTTGACTGGGGCTTGGCCTGGTACATGGTTCCCAGTGAGTTGGGCATTCACGTTTTGAAGTAGTGGGTCAAGGCTGAAGTTGTATAAGAGTGGACTAAGGGGTCCCCTTGTTGTAGGTCCCTTTGAGGGCGGACCAGTTCCGTTAGGAAGGCAGGGCCTTGTACTGCCATTGTTGCAGATTCCGTGAGCAGCATTACCCAGTTGATGAAACGAGGGGTTAGGCGGAATTGATGGAGGCAGGCCCTGAGGTATTCCCAGTTTACTCTATCATAGGCCTTCTGTTGATCCAAGAATACAAGTGCCCCAGAGGCTGTGGACTGGCACGCGTTAGCCACAGAGTGCAAGTTGTCCCAAATTGACCTTTTTTTTTTTTTAGTACTAGATGGTCCCAACCCAAGGGGGGGATTCATCGATGTTTATTGAATTACGCCTGGGCTCCTAAGAGCCTGAGGCGAGGGAAGGGGAGGGAGGAGGCATCGAGAAAGGGAGGGGGTTTGCGCGCCAGAGCCGTGCTGCAGTGACAACTGAGCGGGGGAGGGTTGGCGACATAGTGCAGACCTTCAGGGCCATCTCAAAGTGTACCTGAAAGTGGGTGATCATGTGTGGAAGGGTCCACACCTGCTGGTCAAAGGCAGCACGAAGGAAGGAGTTATGGATGGTCCAGATGGCTGTGGCATAGGCGAGGACACGGAGGGGTCGGTGGCAACCAGGCAATGTCTGCTCAAACATGAGGTCTTGCACAGGGTGTCCAGACCAGGGCTGAGCATGGAGGAGCGCGCGGGCCTTTGGCCAAAATGCGGCGACACCTGGACAGGTGAAAAAACGATGGAGGTGGGAGTCAATAGGCTCCACACAGCGGGGGCAGCTTCGGTGCTGGAAGGTAGGGCCAGTCCGGTCCCCTGTCCTGTATGAACAGTGGAGCACTCTCCATAAGGTGTTGGACACCTTTGCTGACAGGATGGGGTGATAGACGTCCTTCCACAATTCCTTAAGGTCAAATCTCACGGAGGGAGGGAGGAGCTCAAGGAGTCTTGGGCGGATGGGAGGACGATCTTGGGGGTTGAGGCGAGTTGTGACAACTTGTCCATTGTGCACAATTGCATGGCGACGTGGGCTGAGGCCAGGGCCTTCCCTTCTGTATGGGAAGGCATGGTGGATCCGCGCGCCTACTCGTTTCAGGGCAAGGAGAGCCTGGTTCCAGTAGGGGGATGAGGATGGTTTTAGGCGATGGCCTGGGTGGTTTGTGAGCCACTCCCTAATGAGGTCAGAGATGCTCTAGGAAGACCCAGAGCTGCTGACACTGACTGGCGGAGGGCGGGCGCCCATTGGGGCATGGGGGTCGCGTCCCAGCAGACAATCGGCCATAGGAACTTCAGGAAGATTGTGGTGGCGTGGGATCGCGTGTCCAGAAGCCCTAGGCCCCCTTCATTACAGGGTCGGGCAATGGTTGAGAGGGCTATTGGTGGATGGTTTGAGCCCCAGATCCAACAGCGGAGGAGTACATTGAGCCGCGTATAAAAGGCATCTGTGAATGGGCAGACGTGCGCTAGGAACCAGACTTTGGAGAGGAGGAACACATTGGCCATCAGAGCTCGACCCTGGGGGGTGATGTGCCGCCGGTTCCAGCTGGCAATCCTGGAGTTAACTGCTGCAAGGAGCAAGTCCTCATTGTCTTTTAGCGCAACTCCTTGTTGGTTGGTGAGAACGCCCAGGTGACGGAAGGTACCGCGCTCAGGTTCAATACCAAATGGTGGGGGGAAGGTGGGGGAGCCGACCTGTACAACTGTTGTCTTGGAGGTGTTGACCATGGCGTTGGACGCCTTGGTGTACCTCTCAATGGTCACAGCAGCGAGGGCAACATCCCCAGGGCAGCCAAATGCAATGGCAGTGTCATCTGCAAATGCCATGGTGCGTGTGGGGGCTTTACCTGGGACCAGAATCCCTGTTAGCTTGTCCTGTAAGGAGGCCAAGAGGGGGTCAAGGGTGATGTTAAAAAGGATAGGGCTCAGGGGGTCCCCTTGCCGGAGACCTTGTCCAACTGGTACTGCCACTGTAAAACCCATTGGCGCCAGAACTCTGGTGTGGAGCTGGTCATAGAGCGATGATATCCAGCGCCTAGCTGCGGGTGGGAGATGGAAGCGGGCCAGGGAAGCATCAATATACTTCCAGGCTACCCGATCATATGCTTTCTCCATATCCAGAAGAGCCACAAAGCCATTCACCTTACGAGAGTTAGCAGTCAAAGTCACGTGAAGGTCATTATAGTTGTCCCATAACGACCTCCCCGGAATAAAACCGTACTGGGATGGGGAGAGGCGAGGTGACACCCATTTGGTGATGCGGTTGGCCAGAAGCTTCGTGAAGAGCTTGTGGTCTGTGTTGATCAACGCTATGGGGCGCCAGTTCGCCAGGTTCTCACGGTCTGACTTCTTGTGAATGAGGGTCGTGATTGAGCCTCTGGAGTCGGGGAGGACCTCGCCATTCACCAAGAGTGCAGCGAAGAGGTCGCGGAGGGTTCTGGCTATCACTGCAGGTTCCAGAAGGTACACCTCAAAGGGTATTCCATCTGGGCCTGGGGCTTTAAGCCGTGGGGATTTCAGAAGGGTTTCCATCACCTCCTGGATGGAAATAGGCGCCAGTAGAGCCTCATCAGCCCGTGGGTCAATGGGCGGCTCTGGAGCCCGCCACAGGAAGTCTTGGATGTCCGATGGGTCCACCTGGGTGGCATGGAAGAGGCTGGAGTAGAAGCGGTGTAGTTCCTGCGTGATTTTCTCCTTATCTGAAGTGGTTGTAGTGCCAATTTTCAGTGCAGTAATATCCTGCGCTGTTGACCGGGCTTTCTGTTTCTGAAAGAAGAAGCGGGTGGGGCGTTCCCATTGAGCATAGTAACGAGATGTTGTAAAGTTTGCTGCCCGTTCTTCCTGCAGTGTGAGCTCCAAGCGGAGTGCTTCCTGCGCCGCTTCCCAGTCTTCCAACCATCTGGGAGAGGGCGAAGGCTGGCAGTTTCGCTCTAGATGTCTGATTCTGGCTTCCGCCCTTTTGACTCTGGCGCGAGCTGCAGTCATCTGGGCTTTGGCACAGTTGTAAGCAACGCGGGTGATGCCCTCCTTGGTCACCGCCCATCTAGCCTTGTGGTCAAGCAGGTGGGGTGGGGGGAGGTGAGAGTCTCTCGGATGGTCATAGACAGCTTCTCCTTAGTGAAGGGGTTGTTGAGAAGAGCTGGGGCAACCCTAGGCCAGAACCTACGCGACGGTCTAAGTGTGGTGGTGAGGACAACGGTGAGTGACCTGTGATCACTCAGATGGTTGTCACGAGAGATGGGAGAGGAGACGCGGCCAATTAGCAGGGGGCCAATCAGTGCCATATCTATGCGTGACGCTGACTGGAAAGCTCCTCCATCATACTGGATCCTAGTCATGCAACCTAGGCCAGACGCGGAGGGTGGAAGCGCATCTATAAAGCCACTCAGGCGAAGGAAATCCTGGAGGCGACTTGATCCAGGGCGTTCCTTTGCTGCAGGGGGTAAGAGTCACGGACGCGACTTATGGTTGTGTTGAAATCTCCTAAGAGAACTGTATTCCGTGGGAGATTGAGTTGGAGGAGCTCTTCCAAGAGCCGATTTTGCTCCTGACCTGCATTAGGCAGGTAGATGCTTGCAGCGAAGAAGGAGAAGTCAGGAGTGGTGAGTTTGGCCAGTATGAGGCGGCCACCTAGATATTGTGAAAAAGAATGGGTTTTAACCCGGGGATTCAAAACAATAAGGGCGGCATGGTTTGTCCAGAAGGAGTTGCCTCCAAACTGTTCATTCCATGCAGATTGTTCGTGGGGGAGGATATGGGGCTCCTGGACAGCAGCGATGTCAATTTGTGCTGACCTGAAGTTTCGGAGGAGGCGGGCTCTCCGCTTAAAGTCCCGCAACCCATTTGCGTTGATGGATTGCAGGGCCAGGGTGCTGCCATGGGGACTCATAGCTGTTCCCCTCCATGTCCTGGGGGTTGCCAGCGCTTAAACCTGCTGCTGTGAGGCGGCTAGTTTTGAGTCCTTTAGCTTGACTATTAGCTGCAATCCGTGAGGAGCGTCGAGGGTTCTGAGGGGAAGGAGAGGGTGGGGGGCGGAGGACCCAGTAAGCCAGCCTAGGATGCTGCCCCCGCTCCGTTGCAGGGGAAGGACCTGAGGGTGCTCAATGGTGACCTCCGCGGTGTCCCCATTTGATGAGTCTGAGTCCATATTCACTTCCTCCAACACTGCAAAGGATCCGCGCGAAATGGACTGTGGGGTTGGGGTAGGACTCTTTGAGGTGGCACTTCTACTGCAGGCCGCGAGTTGCCAGTCCATGCTGGTGGGCATAGCTCCATTGGGAGCTGAGGGCTGATGCGATAAATCGCTGGTGGGGGTTGGTGGGGGTGCCGCGGAGCCCTGAGTGGGGGTGGCTGACGAGGGGCACCCTGTGGGAGATGCCTTGCGCTTGGTGAGAGAGGGAGTTGACTCTGGGAGATTGGAGGGGGTGCCCATTGGAAGGGGGGCATGAGCGCGAAGGTATCCCACACCAATAGTGAGGTTAGCTGTTTCAACTGCTAGGCGTAAGGCCTCAGGGGACAGGTCTTGAACAGGAACCCATTGTGTGGGTTGTGGAATTGCTGCTGCAGCCATGTGGGATCGTTTTTGGCCTGGTTTAGGCCCCTGGGTGGTGGCTAAGAGGGCTTGTTTTCGAGCTGTGCAGCCACTATACAAGTGTCCAAGGGCGTTACACCATGAACACCGGGGGCGCGCCTGATCAGGGTCGACAAAAAAGATCTCAGGGCATGCCCCAACTACCGCCACACGAGGAATAACCTCAATGTTACGGGATACAGTGGGGGAGGGGATGAATGACGCCCTAGCAGTGCGAGCTCTTTGAGTGGGAGCATAGTAAGAGGGGACGCTAAAGTCCACTGAAAGAACAGACCCAAACTCCATTAAACCACGATGGAGTGCCAGTTTAAGAGACTCAGGATCAACAGTCGTTGGTAGGTTGGAAAAAGTAACCCATGAAATTTTCTCCAGGTGAGAGCGTGTGCGGGAGATGCGAAGAGATCCGCGTGGAATAATGACCTGGAGGGTGGCAGCATGGTCAGCAAGGGCAGCTTCAGTGAATCCCACATCGATGTAGTGGCCCTCCACTGATTCATGGATGGTGGTGTTAATAGGGAATGTCTCTCCGCAATCGCTGCAAAGTATGAGAAGTAATCCTCTGTATAGAATTCAACAGGGTTATGCCCATAATAAAGGCGAATTGCGTGGGAGAGGGTTGAGCGAGGTAGAGCTTTTTGCGCTCTAGTTTCGGCCCATTTCTTCTTAACATCGGCAATAAACGCCACTTCACGGGGATCTGCTTTGGGTAGCGTTGGTGCCAGAGGTTTTTGCCACGCCCCAGTGGCTCCTTTGGTGCGTTTGTGTTTGCTTTGGGCTGCAATTGCAGGTTGAGTGTGAGCTGGTGGTTTGGACAAGTTTGCGGAGTTCCCTTGTTTCTGGAATGTTACAGCAGTTGCTGGCATCATATTAAATTGAGGGGCGGTTTGTTGGGCCTCGCTAAATTGGGGAGGCCCATCCAGATTGGAATTAACTCCAGCCAGTTGGGAGGAGGGAGATGTTTCATCACCATCCCAATCTATTTGGGTAAATTCAGCCCGAGTATTTGCTGTGATTTCGTGGGCAAAACTCACTGGCTGATTGGTGAATTGGTCGTTTTCAGCATATTGAGATAAAGTGCCGACTTGAGAAGTGCCGATTATGGGGTTTAAATGGGACGGGTGAGATTGGAACTGGTGTGAAGTTCCAAAATCTGAACCATTTAAATCCCCATTGGGAAGAGTAGATTGTCCCAATTTGGTGCTTAGTGAACCAGAATGTGCGGCTAATCCAACCTTACATCCGAGGGTTTGGGGGCCAGGTGATTGTTGGGCCTCGCTAAATTGGGGAGTCCCATCCAGATTGGAATTAACTCCAGCCAATTGGGAGGAGGGAGATGTTTCATCACCATCCCAATCTATTTGGGTAAATTCAGCCCGAGTGTTTGCTGTGATTTCGTGGGCAAAACTCATTGGCTGATTAGTGAATTGGTCGTTTTCAGCATATTGCGATAAAGTGCCGACTTGAGAAGTGCCAATTACGGGGTTTAAATGGGACGGGTGAGATTGGAACTGGTGTGAAGTTCCAAAATCCGAACCATTTGAATCCTCATTGGGAAGAGTAGATTGTCCCAATTTGGTGCTTAGTGAACCAGAATGTGCGGCTAATCCAACCTTACATCTGAGGATTTGGGGGCCAGGTAGCTGGGTATCGCCCCTCATGGAGGGAGCCAGAAACACGGCATCAGCAATAATAGATGGGGCTGAATTAGCTGACACAATGGGGGAGGTGAATGTCTGGATGGGCTGAGTTGCATTCAACTGAGCAGACGCCATTAAAACAGCGTGGGTGATGGCCTCCTTGGTTGGAGGGGGCCCAGCGGGTTGGTGGGAGGCAGCACACACAGAGCTGTTAGGCGTGCAGGTTGCAGAAGTGCGATCAGGTGAACTGGCGCTAGTTGGAGTAGCTCCAGGTTGGGGGGTGGTGCCTGCTTTCATGGCTGCTGCTTGAGAGCGGGTGATTCTGGTTGACCCTGAGGTGGGTAACCGAGGGTTGCTTCGTTTGGGGGTGGTGCTGGCTCGTTTGGCATAGCCTGCGGGTTCTTTTGCGGGGTTTCCCGCCATATTTGCTAATAGTTTTCGTAAATCTCTTTAGTGGAGCTAAATTTCAGGCTGAATTGATTTTCGAAAAGTGATGCTTAGCAGAAAGAGATGTCCCAAATTGACCTTCTGGGTATGAAACCAAATTGTTCTGGGGAGATGGTGGCAGATGCTACAATCCCTAAACGGTTAGCCATGATTTTAGTAAAAAATTTTTCATCCGTTCTAGTTAAAGAAATGGGGCGCCAGTTGGCTAAGTCCAGCTCGTCCCCTTTCTTGAAGAGTGTGATGGTGAAGGCCTCTTTTCCTCCTGGTAGGAGGCGCGTTTCCAGAAGTTTATGGTTAAGTGAGGCAAGCAGCAGTGGGGATATATATTTGAAGTACTTTTTATAGAATTCATATGGAATGCCATCTGGGCCTGGGCATTTCCAATTTGGTGCACCGCGGATGGCTGTCCATAGTTCATTTGGAGTAATCAAATTCATTATTTCCGGGTATCAGGAAATTGTGCAGATGTGAGTTCAGTCAAAAAAATTCTGCCACTTCAGCCGGCTGAATTGGATCAGATTGGTATAACTCAGAGTAATACTTTTGTATTTTGATTGCCACTTCAGCTGGTGTATCCACGATGGAATCATCCAATCTTTGCACCTGTGTGCAGGCCATGCTCTGGCTTGGTGCAAATTTTTTAAAAAATATGCAGTGCACTTGTTGCCCTCTGTAATGCGTTTAGCCTGTACTGAACACAAACCCAATGTTTGTGTTGCCTTTCGAGTGCATTGAGGTGGGTGGCTGCTTCCACCCACTTCCGGCCCCATGCAGGGCTGTAGCCTGTAGCTGTGATGTTGGACTCCAGGTATGCCAACTCTGCTAGAGCATGCGAAATGATGGCCAATGTGGCTCGTGAGCACTAGGAGGAGAGGTGGCAAGAGTGGCAGATGGTATCCTCTTTGAAGGTTGACCATGTAGAGATGTGGCCCGCACAAAACATTGTGACAAACTCTTTTGCCAAAGTTGCTGATTCCACCCAAGTGGAAAATCCTGGTGACGCAAGTTTGGGGGGCGGAGTTTGAACCAATGTGGGGCCTTAGCCACTGTGACAGGTAGGTGGTAGGTTATTAAGACCAGTTGGTGGTTAGAGAATTCAATTTTTGTTGTTTTGAAGTGGAAATGTGGGGTTGGAATTTTGCTGGTGTAAGGATAAGGTCGATGCATGTCATGGACCTTAAATGGCCATTGTGGATGTGGGGGCACATCATGTTTTCGAGCAGTGGGGCTTGCCGCGGCAGCACATCCATTAACCCAAGGGTGGCCTTTAGAACGTGAAGTTCTACGTGACCCTGGGGGGCGTGGGAGGAGGAAGGCCAACAGTCCATGGGTGTGTTTAGCCAACAGTTCATGTCGCTGACTACAAAAGGGTCTGGGGGTAATGGGAGGGATTTGACCAATGAGAAAAACCCTCAACACTCTCATGCACAGATTGGGGCATAGATGTTGACAATAGCATGCACCACGTCGGCTCATGAGAAAGTGACAATGAGAACTCAGACATTGAGGAAGGATTCTGACAATAAAAATTTGAAAAGATTGTTTTTCTGAATTAGCACCCCACAGTGCTCTAACCAAAAGGATAGGGATGGGAGGAGCATGGTTTTCCAAGCATCCTCAGAACCTCGCGGACAGTGGGACTCCTGGATGGCCAGGATATCCACAGGTAAATTTTTCTTGTAAAAAACTCAGTTTCCTAGCCTGGGACAGCGAGGCCTTGAGTCCAGTGATATTCAACGTCCCTAAAGTGAAGGTTTCCCCATTGCACCTTAGGTGTGAGGGGGTGGGCACCCGGGCCCACTAGCCTCCTCTAGATCCCCATGGGCCATCATGGCAGCACAGGTGTTTGCAGCAACGCTATCAGTAGTTTTGTTAATTTTAGCAGAAAGGTTTACATTGGCTTTTGCCTTCACTTTTTGTTTCACCAACGCTGAGAAAATTTTTTGCGGTGTGGATGAGTTTGGTGCACCAACGATCAGGTTGAAAAAAATTTTCAGGTAGGTTGGACCCCAAGCCAGTTTCAACTGGAGCTTGGTTGCAAAGATCAGGTGAGATTGAGTCACCCATCAGATCCTCGGATTGGGTGGCCCAATTGGCATGGGTTTCCCAATCTGATTGGTTGAGGGATTCCCAAGTTGCTTCTGCTGCGAAGTTTTTGATGTCCTCCTGGCATTGGGAGTGTGGGATAGCAGTGGTGACTTTGGCCGCTTCCTTGGCTGCGGCCCTGCAGGCCTGCTTAGCCTTCTTCCACTCTTGTGGGGAAATAGGCTTTACCAGTAGGTAGCAGCCTTGTGCTCCCCATGGGAAAGCCTCTTTGGTGCTTGCAGTTGGTTCATAGTGCGCCTCTCCACTGGCCATGGCCGCTGAGGGGTGCTCTTGGAATGTGATGCCCTCCTTGGTGGGGCATACATTTGCCTTATGGCCAAATGCGCCACAGTGGGTGCAGATGGGGGGTGCGCTGTCCACGGTTACCTGGAAAGGGTGGGTGGTATGCCCTTCAATATCGATATATGTGGAGTGCGGGATCTGGGTTAGGTCCTTCACAATCTCCTCAGTTGGGGTCAGAACTGCAATGGCTTTTCCGGTGTACAGGTGTAGCATCAGCGTAAAGCATTGCATCTCAAAATATTGTATTTCGCTGTATATGGTGAGACCATCTTTCAGGTGCTGCTCCAAAATGGCACGTTTTACCGTAGTAGGCAAAAAGTCAAACGTGAGGAAAATTTGGTTGGATTTTGTCCATCTGGTGCGTTTTGTTTCAATAACCCATTGCCCTTCAGGGAGGTCAATCACTACACGCACTGCAGCAGCTTTGTCTGCTGCCTCCTTGTTTTTTAAACTGAGGTCCAGCCAACCACATGACATGGAGTGAGGTGTGATGTACACTGTGGTCAGGAAAAAAAGTGTGCACATCCCCACAAAATTTTTCCCATAGAGCTGTTTGTTGGATGTCCAGAAACACATGGACTCCATATTCCACCGACAAGAGTGGTTGGGAGTGCGGCGTGTTATTGTACTGGTTACATCACGCTTTCCAAAGCGAGGATTTCTGGGGAAATAGTTACCGCCAGTTTTTTTTATTATTTTCTATTCTGCCAGTTTCTCCGGGGCATTTTTGAATGTTTGAGGCCGCGGGCCTACCACCTGCTCCTCTTACCTTACTTGCCCAACTGCTCCCTGACATGGGCGCAGACTAATCTCCTATGTGGGATTATCAAACTAGAATCAGACTTGAATTGAATAAGTTGCAAAAGTGATTGCAACGAGAGAGAAATGTCCTTTTGGCTTATATAATCTTTAGTATTATTTAAATCATTTGTATTACTATCACAAACTTGAAAATGTTTAATGTTTCCCATTTTCGGCTGATTTTGACCCAAAACATTCTTATTATGAAGCTGGGAGGGCAATTGTCCAACATCTCCCCCTCAAAAATGTTGGGGGGAGAATAGGACAGTAGGAATAGGCCATGTACCCAATTGATGGTAATCCCTGTAGCCAAGAATTTTATGGTGTACTCATTGCTTCTTTTGTATGTGATTGTTTAAAGACCCTCCCAAATTGATCCAAGTTTGCCGCTTCTAGGAGTGATGTGGTTATGGTAGTATAGTACATATCAGACACTTGGAATGTAGGTAGGGGGTTTTGGAGCTCATTGGAAGCCTTCCCTTCTTTAGTCACCGTTTTTGCTAAATTGGTCATAGCCTCTGATTGGAGTTGGATGATGCGCTGAACCAATCTTCTCATGGATTTCTCAGGCTCCTCAACTTTAGAGGAGAATACACTTTTAGCTAAGAGAGAAGTTATTCCGGGTTCCTGCCCATACACGACTCAAAATGGGGACATTTTCAAAATATGGTAATAACTAATCTGGTAAGCCATAAGAGCACTGAGAGAGAATTGATCCCAGTGAAGTGTATCAGAAGAGGCCATTTTTTGTAGAATAGAGACTAAGGTTTCATTTTCTCTCTTCACTGTCACGTTTGTAGATGGATTATATGGAGCCAAAATGAGTTGTTGGGCTCCCATGGACTTAGCCAAAATTTTGACTACTATGGAGGTGAAATTCTTACCATTATCACAGGGTAGTAATTGGGGACAGCCATGACGAGTGAAAATGTTTGATGTAAAAAAGTAGCTGTGGCCTTGGCCGTTTGGGCAGGAGAGCCATGGCTTTAGCCCGCTTAGTAAAGTGGTTAATGGCTGCTATAATAAATCTGTTACCACCAGTAGTTTGTGGGAGGGGACCTACTACATCTAAGCTGATGGTGTGGAACAGTTGATGAGGGTAGTTGGTTAATACTAAAATCTAGCCTTGAAACCAGATTGCTTCTTACATGTGAGGCAGGCATCCAAGATTTCAACTATAGTTTCCATGATTCCTTTCTCAATAGTATCAATCCTTAATCCACTCAAAGGTTTTCTTCGCTCCTCCATGACCAGGGTGGAGTGAGCTTCTAGAATAACAAGTACACGTTTGGAGGGCCAAAGGTAAGGCAGCCACTTTGCCACACCTGCTTGTACAATTTCTATTCTTCAGTTTGGTGTTTTGGGAGTGCTGAGCTAACGTTTTCTGTATGGGCTCATCCTCATCCTCCCATTCATTGGGGTCATAAAGATGATATATAACATCTTCGCCTTGCTATTATCCAAGTGAAGGACTAGCACCAAGTTAACCCATCAATTTATATGTGACAGGTTCCAGCACTTGTTCAATCCTCATGTCATAACGCTGGGGCTTCAGAGCCCAGCGAGCTAAACGGCCAATAGGATCCTTCATGCTCTGTAGCCATTTCAATGAAGCATGGTTGATAACCACAGTGAAGGTGATCCCATACAGGAAAGGGCTGTAGTTCTTCACGGCTGACATAACGGCAAGGCACTCCTTCTCTGTAACGCTGTAGTTGCATTCCACTTTTGAAAGCATCTTACTAAATTAGGATACATAATGATCTACACTGTTTTCATCCAGTTGAGCTAAGATGGCCCCAACGGCGTAGTCAGAGGCGTCAGTAAACAGGATAAAAGGTTTACTGTAATTGAGATGCCTCAGGATAGGACGTTGTTGTACCAGTTGCTTCAACGTCTCAAAAGCGGTTTTCTGTTCAGCACCCCAATAGAAAAGGGGTGTTCTTAGTCAATAGGCGAATGAGGGGTTCGCTGAGCTGGGCGAACTTGGGGATGAACTGATGGTAATACCCCATCATCATTAGAAATACTTAAATATCCCGAAAATTTTTAGGTGGAGGCATTTTTGAAATCGCTTCAACCTTATTACATATGGGTTTTAACTCTCAAGAAATGGAGTGTCCTTGGAAATCTAATTTCCTCTGGAAGAAGGTACACTTTGAAGGCTTTAACTTAATATTTGACTTACATAACCGTTAAAGCACCTCCTTCAGATGATCAAGATGTTCTTTGAAGGTTCTTGAGAACACTTTGATGTCATCAAGATAGAAGATGTCACAAGTTAACTTCAGGTCCTGTAAAATGTGATCCATCGCATTATGGAAAGATGCAGGTGCGTTATACAACCCTTGAAGTAATCGGGTGGGTTGGAAGAGACCCTCACTATAAATGAGAGCACATTTCTTCTGGTCTTCAGGGAAAGGCTCATTTGCCAATAGCCACTAGCCAAGTCCATAGCGGAAAAGAATTTAGAGCCAGAGAGTTGTGCAAGGGCATCATCAATGTGGGGGATAGGATAGCTATCCTTCTTTGTGAGACTATTTAACTTGTGTGAGTCCATGACTATCCAATGACCTCCGTTTTTCTTTTTAATTGGCAAAAGGGGGAAAGACCAAGGGCTTTTTTATGGAACTATTAAACCCGCGTCTAGTAACTGCTGAAGCTACGTCCTCATTTGCTGTTCCTCCACCTTTGACTTGTGATAAGGTTTGAACCTAATAGGATGGACATCACCTACATCGATGGAGTGGCTCCAATTCTTCATGTGTCCATAGTTAGTATCTGACTTCGAGAATATGTCTCTATAGTCATCTAGTAAAGTATGATCTTTTTCCAGCTCATCTGGGGTCAACTCATACGAGATATGGACGTTAAGTAAGGTACATAACAGGTAATCCATTGGCAAGCCCAAATCCGTCATAGAGAAAATGTAGTGGATACGTTAATGTCCTCCACTGGGATTAAAAAGCCTTTGCCAATCTCCTGGTGTTTTCTTGAAATCATGTCCTTGATGGTGAGGTTTCCCAGAAGAATAGTAATAAGCCTCTAGTAGGCTGGGTCTCATATCCCAAGTAATACCCAATGAGGAAACCTTGTTTCATGTTAATTATTCCTTTGTACTCAATCATAGACCGGGTACCTATGAGCATATCATAGGCGTTGTTGTCCAAGGCCACTGCGAGGACCAATAAAATAAGCTTTCTAATTTGGATGGGAAGTGAAGATATGCCCCAACAGTACAGGTGTTGTTCAGGATGGCGGTACCAAATTCTTGATTGTATTCCAAGTCAGGTGCCAACTTTATCTTTTTAATGAGCTTTGAGGAAATTACATTAACCTGGGAGCCAGTATCCAGAATGAACATTACCTGGACTTTTTAAATGACCACTTCAACCTTGTTGAGTGTTCCTTCAAAGTTAGGTGACATAGCTAAGACCTCCTTAAGCTGGAAAGTAAAGGTTAATTTGCGTGCAGTCTCAGGGTATTTAATCCAGGATGGATTTCATGGTATGGACCCGCTTAAGAGGTCGAATCAAGACAGCTAAGAACTCATCACCATCACTGGCAGTTTCAATAACTTTGAGCACCCTAAAATTTAGCTAAGGTATGCTTCCTCAGGTATGGTGGTTTCTTCTACTCCTTCAGTGTTCAATCAATCAGGGACCTTTACTTCCTTGGGAGCTCCCAATAGGTATTAGCCAACATCATCATAACACCCTCACAGTTTCATCCACAAGGGTAGCTCAACCACTGGCAAGGTCGCAATTGAGGTGGGGGAGACGGCCACATGACATTGGGTAGCTATCTTATGACCATTTGTCTTTTCAGCAAGCCCTTTATTGTTGCAGGGTTTATCTTTAAAGCGCGCAACTACCAGCCTGGATGGATGGGAAGGCACAGCGGCTTTAGTAAGCTTATTTGGGAGTATAAATCAACTTCTTTACAGGGCTCCAATTTACATGAGGGCATGATATTGTTTTTAAGTTGCACTGAGGAAGCAGATTTTGCAGGGAGGATAGGCACAGTTGGCCTCAATCCCAACTGTTCCACAGGCGGAAACTCCACAATGGTTAGAGCTGAAGGTTTCACTTCAGCTTCATTCAAAGCACATGAATGAAAATTGGCAACGTCTAACAGAGCCTCTTTTATATTACGGATGTTTTTGAGGTGGCGTTTCACTATGATATGGCTGGCTAGAGAGGGTTGAGAGTCTAATCCAGTTAACAAGGCTGTGATATCATCATCAAGGGTTAGCATGTTAGACGTTGACAACCTTTGCGCAATGTGGTAAAATCGTTTGGCAAAGGCAATGGTCAGTTCAATCTCATACATGCTAAGGTGCATAAAGGCCCGTTTTTTCCCTGTGTTGACTCTGCATTAATCTAAATTCATCTAAAAGAGCCTCCTTCACCTCTGCCATATATTCAAAGTGTCTATGTAAGGAACTATCATCTCTAGTGCTAGGCGACTTAAGCAAGGAGGATATTTTAAACCTTTTGCTTATCCATTTTGCCATACATGGCAGCTTTATAAACATATAATAAGGAAGCAATGCTCTCTTCACCAGGGTTTTTTGTCTTTGAAGGCTTTTAAGGGTCGTTGATCCAGCTCTTTAAGATGAGATAGAGCGCTGGCAAGTTGCTTTTCCAGGGCAACTACTCTAAATTCAGTTGGAAGGGGAGAAGTTGGAGGGTTACTCACTTTAAAGGCCTCCATTTTTGAGTTTGATATTTTGGTGTACAGGGTATCCCCTGTAGTGAGATCCACTTTGTGAGAATCCAACTTTTTAATGCTCTCTGGTGCTTAGACGCCTCTGGATTACACAACAGGTTTATAAAAAAAGGCAAAAAACACTAATAAAAAGTTGGTTTTATAATTTTTATTAGTGTCATTGCGTAAAGAAAAAAATGAACCCTCTTGATATCTGACTGTTCAGTATTTAAACTGTATCGAGAGTTGATAGAAATTCAATGTTAAATTTGGAACAGCTTAGACTGGTCTGAATTAGGAAATATGGGAATGTAGCCTATCAAAATTTGGAAAACTCACTTCACTTTGGCTTAATGATGGATGTGAATTATTTTTGGTCATGATGTACCCTTGGGGTAACAATTCAATAAATTTCAGCCAATCTTTGTTTGAAAATTTATTGCACCTTGGGGACCCCACCAAGCCTATAAAAGGGGGTGGTCTCTGCGTAGGTGCTTGAATGGACCTGTTCATGGCTGGGGGAGTATATCTGATGGATGCCTCAGGGTTTGCTGCATGGTTGGAGTAATCTGACTGCTTGATCTTGCGCTTAAGAAACCGTGAAGTATTTGAAATCGTGTTACCCAAATTTGTGGGTTCCACCAAAATTAGCCATAGTCTTTTGGCCGATATAATCATTAGTATTATTTAAATCATTCATGTTATTATTGAAAACTTGGAAAATGTCCAACATTTCTTCTTTTTGGCTGATTTTGACCCAAAAAATTCTTATTTTGAAGCTGGGAGGGCAATTGTCCAACAATAAAACCCACTGGGAATCTTATCTAAATTCAGTTACCTTTGCATATAGTATCAGTTATCATATGATGACAGAGAAAATGTCATTTGAAATCATATAGAAAAAAAGCCTCACTACTGGCAAAATTTGTATTCAGCAGTAGACTAGCTTTGGTGATAAGTGCAGAGAGAAAATTAAACCAACTGGCAAATATTATGATCAAAATTCAATTACAGGGATTTGACATGACTTTGAAGGGAAAAATTAAAGAGAAGAAGGATGATCAAATTGACCAGCGCTTAAAGAGTACCATTTGGGAGATAGGGTAGTCCGTTGCATTACCCATGGATATGGAAGAAGAAACAAATTGAACGCCTTATGGTCAGGTCCATTCAAGATTATTGCCAAGTCAATGACAGATGCCTATATGTTAAAAAACATTGATTGTGGTCATATAGTGAATTGGGTTCATATCAGATATCTAAAGTACTGAATTTAAGTGGAAAATAATAACAGTATTCCAGTGGTACCACTGAACCTACTTTCAAAGGGTTAAGTTCCAGTGTAATGGTCAAGTCTTAAGAGGGACCTCTAAACCATAATCTGCTGGTTAGGTTCAAAAAAGAAACTTGAACCAGAATAGTTGGGAAAGATTAGATGGACACTGAACCTACTTTATAATAGATTAAGTCCTAATACAAAAAAAGTAATATAAGAAAAAATATAAAAAATATATAAGATAAATACATAGAATATATATATAGAATGTAAATGTATTAATTAAAATATTGATTTTTGTTTTTGTTTTGATGATCAATGATATCTGGTGGTGTTCACACCTGCTTTTGTCATATGGGGAGAAGGGGATGAATACTTTGGGAAAGAAAGACCTTCAACACTGGCAGGATCATCTCATGTTGAAACTGGATCTGCTGTGAGGTATGAGTAAGAAGATCTGCTCTGATAAGAAAACGGAGCTCCCAACCTGGGGGAGAACTGGAACCAAGGAATTGGTAAAGCTGACTGAGAATATACTCTAAGTGACTTGGAGTTGTAGAAGCCCAACCTAGGGAAGTACAGGCTTTCCAGGTATATTATTGGCGAAACTGACCAAAATAGTCCTGGTATGGCATGGGGCCATGGAGCTGCACTCTAAGGATGCAGCATTAAGAAGGAGACTAAGAGGAAACGCGCTAAGGAGAAGGACCACACCAAGACACATCAAGAAAGGAAAAAGAAGATGGTTTATGAGAAATCAAATTTAAAACTATTCTGTGGGACTCAATCTTAGAACAAAGCGGCATCTGCCTCCAAAAATCCATCATTGCTGGATAATCTGGTCAAGTGGGGAATGTGTTGGGATTTTAGTATGCACAAAATACAGCTTAATCAAGTTTACACCATCTGCTTTATCCAATGGGTGTATTTACCTTAGAATATGTGAGTTATCACGGGATATAATAACTATTGTTTGGCATGATTATTAATGGAATATTTACTACTCCGTCAGGATCTAATTATGCCAGATTACTGATGTTCCATATGGATGATCCCTGACAATTAACAAGTAATTTGATTATCAATTTAATTATTATTAAGAAAATATAATTGTAGTAGTCAAACAGAGTTTGTTGCTGATTGAGTAAGGATTTATTATTAGATGCTGAGCATTGATGACGCTTCTGGTAGCAAATTGTGTTAAACTTTTAGGTAACGCGACTTGCTGTTAATGGGTAAAAGGTTCCATTACCTAAGCAGGTTGCTAAATTAATAAGGGTATTAACGCTGGGGTTGAGCAAAAGCGTTGGGACACGTTCTACGATTCAACCTAGTGGAATCACATCACTAGTTAGCGGCGAAATCTGACTAGATGGATGAAGACCATTGTTGGGTGCAACTTTAGATGGTTAACCCATCAGCGACAGCTGCTGTTTTCTATTGGGGCACCAATAGAAGAGTTGGGCGCCGTATTCCCCTATAAATTCCCTTAATTTTAATAAATAAAGCAGATCAATAGACACTTAAAGACTTTAATTAGACTTCTATATATTTAATTTATTTCTTCTCTTGGAATTAGAGTTGAAGGATCAGATACCCTTTGTCTATTTATTGCTGTTAAGTTCTCCATGGGCTTCTGCATTAAGAGAGGAAGAGAGAACCTATGATACTAACAGTAGCTTAAGTTCCATCAGAATGAAGATTTAAAGAGAGATAATCCCTTGCTTTCCAGAAGTACCTTAATGATTAGAAGGAAGATCATTAGCACAAGTCTAGCGCTGGAAAAAAACTCATTTTGGTTGTAAAAAAACTTAACTAGGACGATAGTCTCCATACTATTGCCATCACAGTGAATTATTATCAATAAACTATTTCAATGCACACATCAGAACCTGTGCAGCAGACTTGAGAGCTACAGCGAGTAGACTAGTTCAAAAGTTTATAAAAGCTCAATCTGATTTTGTAATAAAAACTAAGTATTACAAGTATATTTTTTCTGGCATCTTTTTTTCTGGTTTTATCTTGTTTGCCTTTTAACAATATCTGAACATATTTCCACTTGCATTCAACAATGACTAACACCCATGACATCCAAAAATTGTGATATATTCAATGCTAACACCACCTTTCCTTGTGATGTAACAGGGATCCCAGTCTCTCATAACACCACCAACCAACTATCCAAAACAAGGAATTTATCAATTTAACTAAACACCAACCCCTTACCAGATCATTGACCCTATTGGGATGACCAAATTTAACCAACCACACAGCCAATATATTGAGCCTATTAAATCTATTAATCTCTAAGTAAATAGTCAAAAATAGTAAGCTTATCCTATTAATTAATCACCAACCAGTTACCTGAAGCCATTGAGCCTATCAAATTACCCAAATAAATACTTAACTACTTGGCAAAACCATAGATCAATAAAATCAATCAATTAACTTTAGACTAATTGCCAACATGATATAAAATTCTAAATGAAAATTATGTATGTTTTTTTAAATCTTATATGTAACATATATTTGTTTTTATTATTGAGAAAAAACCACCCTAAGTTGGTTCTCCTACTTTATAAAACATATTTTTTTATTTGCATGTTTTTGGCTGATCTATTTGGAAGATAATTTGTTTAAAAATAAATATAAAGTGACTTATATAGAGAGCTTCGACAATATAGCAAGGCTATAATTATTTTGATAGGGTGGTATAAGGATAAAAACTATATTAAAAATAGAGAAATAATAGTTTTTTTCTTCCCCCAGTAATGATTTTATATCTAGCTATAAAACTTGGGTTTATTATCCAAGTTGAAGTCATCTATTATTTTTTAGCTTAAATCTATAAAGAGATAATTTTATAATACTTAACAACTTAGTCCCCGTTAAAATACCATTATTACTTTTGGGACCATCTAGTACTAAAAAAATACCATTATTACTTAAGCCAAAAGGTAAAGTATAATTTATATTATCATATTTAGGTTGTTATCTAAGAGCAGGGGACCAAAATACTCTTTAAACTAGTTTGAAATTCTAAAACGTATAACATTTATTCTTAGGATCAATACCTTATTCTATGTCCCATCTAGTACTAAAAAAATACCCTATTGTATGTCTAAGCCATTGGAAGAATTTAAACATATGCATATTTAAATAGCAGTGGTGTTTTTCAACTAGGCTAACCACCTTTTAAATTATGTTTAATACCTAATTATATACAGTACTCTTTTTTAACAAGAGTGGTGCCCATATATATAGTATTCTCTTCTGAATCTGATAGAAGGGTGATTAACCAAACCCAGTTTTAAAATTCTCATATATATTTGTAACCAGTTACAAATAAACCTACAATGACTCACTATGATTTTTAATCTTTCAATCCAAATAAAATAATAGTGAACCATCTATAATTATAAATTATATTAAAACTGGTTTTTTGGACAACAGCTACTTTTTGTATATTCAATATTTGTTCTCTAGTGCTTAATCTTGTAGAATTGACCTTAACAATATTTCCCTTCCCCAACTGCTTGAGCCAGTTAATATAGCAATTGATTAAATTATACATTTCTAATACTTATATTCATTTAGTTAAAGAGTTTACAATTAAATAGCCACTTTTATAGGCCTTAAGGATTTTAACAATGACTACACTTAATTTATCCCCACCTAATTGGCTGAAATCCATGTCATCTTTGCTTCAAATAAATTACATTGCTTACAATTTCAAGGGCTTCTAACTCAATGTGATGAAGATACTTTAACTACAGCTGATTAGTTACAGACAAAGGGATTACAAAAAGTACTACCCTTTTTAAAAACTTTTATTGGTTCCAAATAGTATTCAAATTTATTAAATTTACTGCAATAATTAAAATCTTTAGCGTGTGCTTCAATATCTTATGTCCAATCAAAACATAACTATTACAATTGGTAATTATTGCCCAGTTTGGTAGATCAACACAATAACTTGTTAACCATTTAAAGCAAAATCCTTATACCAAGGGTTAGGCAATATCATTAAAGTAACATACCATTGGAAGAAGTGTGATGTGCCTCTCCTTTCACAAATGATACCCCTAACTCATGTGAGTCATGCAATATTTTTTGACAAGGAGTTTTGTGTCTCGTTAATTAATTTTCTTAGCTTACTCCTTTGAAGATACTTTTCATACTGCAAATTATTACATATTCTACTATTAATATAAAGAGCTATAATTTATACCCCAATACATTATTTACTTATTTTCTTCTAACTCCATCAAGAGTCTAGTTCAGTAAACTAAAAATATCTTTGGTCCCTCCTTGTCTAATTCCTGGCGTTTGCTAATGCCCATTGATGCTATTTGCACAGTATTTGACAATTTAGCAGAGCAGGAGTATTGTTACTCTCAGCTGCTTATTTTAAGAATAGAGGATTTTTAATACTAATTATGGTAAAAAGAAAAGTTAAAAACTATAAACGAAGATATTTTTAAGGCAACTTAATAGTAGCGGAGATGTGGTAAAAGAAAACCCCTATCAATATGTTGCTGCTTATCATTTAAACAATCCAAGGCTCAAAGCAAGATGACCAAGAAATTTACTAAAAGCAATGCGCATCAAATTAAGAAATATGGGGCTTTGACCTATTGGAGCTCTTGATTCTCACCATGCTTTAACAGAATGACTGATAGAGGGTTGATACTGGTTGGACAAAACTGTTAAGCAAGGACTTAATAAATTTTATTCAAACATTGGGTGGGAAAATATTTGCACCTTGTGGGACCCTCTCCACCCCTATAAAAAGGGGCGGTCTCCACCTAGGTGGTTGAACGGAACAGTTGAGGGGCTGGTGAGGAGCCTTGGCAATAATTCTCATACTCAGATTTAGTTTGGCACCACCCACTGTTGACAATTGAGCTTTTTGGCCAAGGATTATATTAAAAAGGATGATCCCAAATTAGAGGGATTCCACCAAGGATCAGATGTGGTCTTTTGGCCGATATTTTCCTCATTGACTTTTAGTACATTCTTATTACACTATTGAATTTTTAATTATCCAACATTACCCCCTTCAAGAGTTTTAGGAGGAGAATATGAGTGCAGGAACCAGCCATGGACCTGATTTCTGGTAACTCCCAAAGCAAGAGATTTGATGGATACTCATCCTCTCACTTATATGTGACTACAAAAGGTCCCTCCCAGATAGACCCAAGCTTCTCACTTCTAGGAGTGATTCTTTTTTTAGTACTAGATGGTCCCAACCCAAGGGGGGGATTCATCGATGTCTTTTAGGATTGATTCAATTATGGTAATACAGCATCAAGTCTGATACTTTGAAGGAAGGAAGTGGGGGCTGGAGCTCATTAGATGCTTGGCCTTCTTTAGTGACATTCTTCGCCAAGTTATTCATAGACTATGATTATAGTTGGATGATGTGCTGGACTGACTTTTTCAAGGCTTGTTCAAGGTCAGTCCTGTCAAAGAAATATCTTTGGTTAATAAAGTCGGCACCCCAGGTTCTCGCCCATACAACACATGGAAAGGGGACATTCTGGGGCTACTATGGTAATTAATGAAATAGGCCATTAGCGCACTGGGTAGGTAGATATCCCAATGAAGTGGGTCTTAATTTGCCATTTTTTGGAGTATAGCTACCGGGTTCTGTTAACTCTTTCTATGGCCCATTTATGGATGGGTTGTAGGGGGCCAAGAAGAGTTGTTGTGTTCTCATGGAAGTGGCGATGAGCTTTACCACTATGGAGGTAAAGTTTTTCCCATTGTCACAAAGGAGGACCTGGGGGCATCCATGCCGCGTGAAGATATTTTGATGTAAAAGGGTAGCAGTGACTTTGGCAGTCTGAGCGAGGAGGTCAACAGCTTCAACCCATTTGGTAAAATGATCAATTCTGACCAATATATAGCGATTGCCACCAGTGGTCTGAGTTAGAGGACCTACCACGTCTAAACTTATGGTGTGGAAGGGTTATTGGGGCGTAGTAGGTTGGTACTTATATTAAGTCTTAAAACTGGATTGCTTATTATAGATCAGGCAGGCATCCATAACTTCAGTTATGGTCTCCATGATGTACTCCCAGTATTAGCGTTCTCTAACCCATTCATAGGTTTTTTACTCTGCCATGCTTCGTGATAGTATGAGACTCAAGGATCACAGGTACTCAATCTGACGGCCAGAGATGGGAAAAAAGTCTACTCCTTCTTTCTTGTCTAACTTCTCATTTTCCACCTTGGTGTTTCAGGAGCTCCAAGCTAGCATCTTTTGTACGGGTTAATTTTCATAGCCCCATGCATCAGGAGCCATTAAGAGGTCATGTAACCTCAAAGCTTCACTATAGTCTAAGTGAAGGACAGGCAGCTGCATCAACTTAACAACGTTCATATGACAAGTTCCCACCCAATATTTAATAGCTATATCATAATGCTGGAGATTCAGGGCTTAGCGAGCCAGCCGTCCAGTGGGATCCTTCATAATTTGCAGCCACTTCAAGGAGGTGTGGTCAGTAACCACTTTGAATGATGTCACATATAAGAAAGGGCGATAGTACTTTTCAGTGAGCAAGACAGTCAGGCACTCCTTCTCAGCGACGCTGTAATTGCGTTCAGCTTTTGATAGCATCTTTCTGAAGTAAGTACGGGATGATCAACCCCATGCTCATTCAATTGAGGCAAGATAGCTCCAACAGTGTAGTCAGATGCATTGGTAAATAATATGAAGGGCTTTCCATAGTCAGGATGATGGAGGATTAGCCGTTGTTGCAATGACTCCTTTAAGGTCTCAAAAGCGGCTTTTTGTTCATCACCCCAATGTTATGGAGTGTTCTTAGCCAAGAGACGTACAAGGGGCTCACTGAGCTGGGGTAAACTTGGGGATAAATTGATGGTAGTACCCATTATGCCCAAAAATATCTGTATGCCATGAAGGGTTTTGGGCGCAGGCATTTTGGATATCGCATCAACCTTGTCTTGAAGGGGTTGAATCCCATCTTGAGATATAGCGTGCCCAAGGAAATCCAGCTTCTTCTATAAGAAAGTACATTTGGAGGGCTTCATCTTGATGTTAGATGCCCACAACCATTGCAACTTTTATAAATGAGTGAGATGCTCGTTGAAGGTCTCGGAGAAAACTGTGATGCCATTGAGATAGGCAATCACTCAGCTCAGCTTGAGATCCTGGAGAGTATGATACATCACCCGCTGGAAGGTTATGGGCACGTTACACAACCCTTGGGGTAATTGAATGGGTTGAAATAGGCCTTGCTACAGATGAGGGCTCACTTCTCCTTATCCTTTAGAGAAAGTTCCATCTGCTAATACCCACTAGTAAAGTATATAGCAGAAAAGAACTTGGATCCAGAGAGTTAGTCCAGAGCGTTTTCAATATGGTGGATAGGGTAGTTATCCTTTTTTTTGTGAGGTTGTTCAATAATGCGGTAGTCCATAACTACCTAATGACCTCCATTTTTCTTATTTATTTGTAGAAGAGGGGACGACCAAGGGATTTGATAAAAGTTCAGCAACCCAGCGTCTTGCAACTGTTTAAGCTCCTTCTGCACCTGTAGCTCCTCAACTTTTGATTTGAAATAGGGTTTGGAGTGGATAGGAGAGCATCCCCAGCGTTAATAGTGTGAGTCCAACCCTTCATGTGCCCATAGTCGGTATCAGATTTAGAGAAAATGTTGCTATAGTTATTGAGTAGAATGTGGACTTTGTTGAGCTCTGCTGCGGTTAGCTCCTCAAAAATATTAATGCTAGGCAAGGTACATAATGATTTATTGGCGAGTAAGCCCATATCAGCCATAGACCCAATACAGTGGACTTGCTTGATGTCCTCAATGGGTATCAGCAGGTCTCTTCCTATTGACTGTTGTTTTTTAAGACCAAATCCTTTGTGGTGAGATTCCCCAGCAGGATAGTGATGGGTCGCTGATAGGCTGGGTCCAATGCGCCTGGCAATACTCTGGGCTCTAAGGGACTAACCCTCAACGCTGTTTGATGCAATAAGTAGACGTAATGTGATTTTTAGGGTAATCTTCGTGTCAACTACCCTTTGTTCCTCCTCCTTTGTGACTACCTCTTCAGATGCATAAAAAAGAACATTCTTTAGAGCATCCACTAATTGGAAAGCTTCTTTGTATTCCACCCCGCCATCATGTAGTGTAGTGGCAAGGCGGAGGAGGGGTACTCAACGGTGCAAGTGTATTCTTTTTTATGAAGCTCATCATTGTTCAGAATCAGAAAAGCCTCTTAGTTAAGCAGGAAGAGATAGCCCTGCTTCAAGTTGATAATCCCTTCATATTTGAGCGTAAACTGGGCACCAATGAGTAGATCATAGGAATTTTTTGTCAAGTCCACTGCTGAAGCCAATAAGATGAGCATCCTAAAACGAATGGGCAGAGAAGATTTGGCTCCAATAGCGCGGGTGTTGGCAGGACCAGCAGTATCAAACTCTTGGTTGTAGTCAAGGTCAGGGGCAAGCTTAACTTTCAAATAAGTTTTGTTGACACAACGTTCACTGGAGACACAGTGTCAAGAATAGCCCTAAATCACACTCCATTGACAACGACCTCCACTTTGGTTCAAGTTTCAACCAAGTTGGGGGAAAGAGCGAGGACCTCCTTTGGATGAAGAGTAGAGGCAAGCCTTAGGAAGTTTTGGGGTATTATTCTTGGATAGTCTGCAGTGTATGAACACCCTGTATGATCAGATCAGTGTGGAAATGAGCTGGTCAGCGTCACTGTCAGTGTCAATGACCTCTAAACTCCTCAAAGCTTGACGGAGGTAAGTTTGATGGGGGATCCTATTCATATCCACTATCTCCAGTTTCAACTCTCAGGTACCTCCACTTCACCTGGCACCTAAAACATAATGCCCAACATCTTCACAACCCCTTCAGATTCGTCATCAGTTGGGTTGTTAATGCACGTCATGGAATCCATCAGTTGTGAGATAAGTTCAGGGCTTCTTTTGTTGCAGGCGAGACCCTGAGGCGCTCATCTACACTTTTAGCTTTTGGAGGAGATGCATTAAATGTTGCAGTTCTACATTTAGCCTTTGATGTAGGGGGTTTGAGCAGCCCCATGGCTACTGGTTTGGATGAGAGATGGCCTGAGGAGCGGGTGAGGGAGATAGAAGTAGCATAATGGAAGGATGGTAAGATGGAAACACTTGAGGAATCCGTTCTGGAGAAGAAGTGGGGCAAGGCAAGGGGATGACTGCCTTCACCGACTGGTTTTTTGAGCTGAAAATGGAGGTGAGCACTTCCCGTCACGGCCATTATCCTCTGGCTATCTTCATAAAATGGAGAAGCATTTTGGGGTGGCAATTCCGCAGGAGCAGGTTTCCAGATGGAGACAGCCGTAGAGGAGGCTAGAGTGGTCGAAGTAGATGCTTGCCTCAGAGATTCTTGCATAGGGTCAAATTCATAGATGTCAGCCACCAATAACAAGGCCTCTTTGATATCTCGTACATTTTGAAAAGAGCGCTTAACTGAGGAGATATGCATAGTCAATGAGTTATGGGAAGCTAATCTGGCCAATATAACTGAAATGGCATCGTCTAATGGTAGAGTTTTTGCAAGCAGTAGAGGTTGGGCTTTGCTGTAAAACTGCTCAATAAAATGAGACGATCGATTCTCCTTTTTTCAGGCTAAGGAACATAAAGGCCAATTTTTGCCTTTTCAAACTCTGCAGGGAGCCAAATTCCTCATTAAGTGCTTGTTTAGCCTCCGCCCAGGTGCTGAGGGTGGCCAATTATAGAACCATTATCTCCTGAGTCATATGACTCAAGCAGGATAGGATGTACTTGATTCTTAAATGGACAGTTTCTCCTTCCATAGCAACTTCATGCATAAAAAGGAGGGATCAATACTCTCCTCACCCAGGGTAAACTTATCCCTAGAAGGGGGTTTGTGGATATTAGAGGAGGCCTCATAAAGGCCTTGGAAAGAGTGCTGCTCAAGCCTTTTGAGGAGAGACAAAGCATTGGCTAGCTGAAGTTTCAGAGTAGTTAGCCGGGAATTAAATTCAGCAGGAAAGTCATGAGGGTTACTTTTCCCACTAATCTATATTGTTTACTAGTTTGGTTTTGTGGTGTACAGCCCTCTATAGTGAGCACCACTTGTCAAATTCCTGGCGCTTGCTAATGTCGCTGATGCTATTTGCACAGGATTCAACAACTTAGCAGAACAAGAGTATCAATACTCTCAGATGCTTATTGCAAGAATAAAGGATTTTTTAATACTAATTATACTAAACTAGAAAATTTGAAAACTATAAAAAGAGGGGTTTTAATGGTAATTTTAGTATTAGTGGTGACGGGGTAAAAGAATAACCCTATTATTATTTCACTGCTTAGTATCTAAACAATCCAAGGCTAAAAGTAAGGTGGCTGAGAAATTCATTAGAGCTACATACATCCAAATTAGGGAATATGGGGTTTTAGCCTATCAGAGCTCTTGATTCTCACCTCGCTTCAACTGAATGGCTGATGGAAGGTTGGTACTGGGTAGGACAAAACTGCTAATCAAGGACTTAATAAATTTTACCCAAACATAGGGTGAGAAAATATTTGCAACTTGTGGGACCCTCTCCACCCCTATAAAAGGGGTGGTCTCTGCCTAGGTGGTTGAATGGAATGGTTGAGGAACTGAGGAGCCTTTGAAATACTTCTCATATTCAGCTTTGGGTTTGGCATCACCCACTGTTGACAATCGAGCTTTTTGGCCAAGGAGTGTACTTAGAAGGATTTTTTGTTTTGAGGGATTCCACTGAGAATCAGCTAGGGTCTTTTGGCCGATATTTTCCTCATTGACCTCTAAAACACTCTTATTACAATTTTGGGCTTATAATTGGCTGATAATCCTCTCTTTTATCATATGAAATTACTAAGAATAACGCGCTTATCATATTGTGGAATCTCTAGGTTAGCACCAAGCAAGAAACTCAATTATATAGAATTTCTACAAGTAATGCTCACTACAGGAGGCCCATGTATACCACAAGATTACAACTGTTATTTTGTAAAAGGAAGCTCTCCTAGATGCATTGCGTCAGCTCACAGAAAATTTCACTACATTTCTGCCCAACGCCTCATAGCTTTACAAATAAAAGCCTCTTCAAATTCAGGATTTAAGCATTTGAACTTGACCTAGTATACCCTACCAACACTGACATCTCATTCTCTAAACAGAAAGATGAAAGATTTTATAAAATTCCTGATATAACTTAGAACAAGCCTTGTTCTGCACGATGAACTTGAAAGTAATCAATCTCAGTGTCTCCTCAGTCAACAAGAAGATCATCACAATTTAAGAACACAAAATTTTACTGTACAGGAATCGAGCAAGACTTACTCGCTGAGACCCTTCAACCACGCCCAAACTATTACTACAAATAAATAAATGATAAATACAACTTGCACATCATACTACTGGAAGCTAACTGCCACAGTCATTACAGACTCAAGTCAACTGATCAAGCTTGCATCAACGCTCTTGAAACCCAAGTTAAGGTTTTATCAGACAAGAGCAATGCGTAAAAAAGACAGATGGACACTCTGGGTTCTATCTAAAGCTCACTCCAAAAAATTTTACATTTACATTTGGAATAAACTTAGACCAAGTCAACCTAATCAGTCACGCTTGTTACAATATGACTGCACTTGTGAGGACAGCAATTTTGATTCTCCTTCTGTATACTTTGAGTGAATTGATACCTCAATCAAAAACCTATAACACTCGGAGAAAAAAAATGAAGAATTATCTGAAATGAAATGATCATTACTGAAGATAACACTCCATTATGATGAACCCATCACTGCCTTTGAAGATTGCTTCTATGATGACGCTCAAGAGCTGTAAGATGTGAAGATGCTTATCTTAATGAGGCAACTTCTACTGTACTTGCTGTCAATAATCATAAATATTACATACCAGTTCTTATCAAACAATTGAATAAATGATTTTAATCAGTACTCAATATCTGAGAAACCCTAAAGGAGGATCGCACCTTACTCAAGAAATTTTCTCAACAAACCCCTTCAACGTCCAAAGTCACACCAATCTCAAACCCCAGCGATGATATCTCAGGTATAGCTTACCACTATAACAACTTGAAAGCATTTGTTATCCCAATGGGAAAAGAATAGCCATCTTAGGACAGGTACCTTTAATGTGATAGCTCATATACTTGATGCAAACCTTCTATCGCTTACCACTTAAGCATAAAATTAGTAAACACAACAGCTCTGTTGAAGATCAATTGGAGACCTCTATGTTTCTTACTACAGCTCTGATGACCACAAGAGTTTTACTTATGACATTTGAGACACTGCTAATAAACACAAAGTGGCCAACATGAACCTACTAACCTTTGCCAATAATTCTAAAGGGAGTTAAAAGAAACTTTCTGATAAGCACTATACATCAGACCTCTCGTTATAGGATTGCCACATTACCTCAGACAATTGGCTAAACAAAACAGCAACATGGATATGGTTTGACCTTTTTCTGTCAAAAAGCTTTTCACCTTTTACCGTCAAACAAAAAATTATAAGAAATATAGTTTAGTTTAATTTTTTGTCACCATAACCTAACCTACCTACCTACTCTAACCTATTTAACCTACCTAACCTACCTATATATATAATTGTAACTAAAATTTTGTAACAAATGCTTGCATTTTAAATAGATAACGTTTTTATAATTAAAGATCTGTAATAATAAATTTTAATGTTAATTTTTTTGTTCCATAACTTTAGTTTCTTCAAAAATTTTCATTAAATTCATAGATATAATGCTTCTACAGCTCTTACATATAGTAATTCACTATAATTTTTATAAAAAAATTTAAATACCTTAATTTTAAAATTTTATTGTAAATGTGTAAAAACGCTTGTAAAACATTGGCTTACCATATCTGCTCACGCTCTTGATGATTTTACTTAACATGTTATGGGCTTAAGAAAACATTTTATAAACATTTGTAAAAGTTAAGTTTTTGTTTGGCAGTAAAGGGTTAAATGCCTTTTTAGTGGTAAAAGGTCAAAAGGCTCTTTTAGCAGAAAAAGGTTAATAAGCTTTTTTAGTGGAAAAAGGTTCAATGAAACCATACATACAACCTCTTATCCTAGGAAAGGCCACATTAATCCAGACATATCATCTAAATAGGACAACATGGATATAGATGAAGACAATATTTATCTAACTTCTGTATTGATTCAATAAACATTAAAAAACATGGAACTTAAGACTTATCTATAGGCACACTGAAATGCCCATGCACTTCTAAGCAACAATAGTCTTTATACTCAATCCTGGGTTAATAATAGTAGACTCATCTTTAAACAATCCTCAACATTGGGACCCTAAGTCTACATATATTATTTGGCCAAGACTTGACCTAGACTTATAAGGAACGCAGGAAAGATTAATACTCCAAATCTCTGCTATATATTTCTTAAAGGGGATTCTGTAAGATTTTTACTAACTGTTTTTTCTAAAAAAATAATAGATATACCCTACCATTAGATTCTCCTTCCCAAACTACCTTAGAGGCAATCATAGTATCATTTTATTATATTATATACTTGTCAGGAGAGTATCCATAACTCTCCAGTTCCCAGCGTGGTGGTGCACGTAGCACAAGACCAACGCAAGGAAACTTGTCGTCAGTGTGAACATTAAGGTAGCCCAGTAGAGGGAGCTGGAGCTACAGTGACATAGGGCAAGGGTTGTTAGCACGGTACACAAAAGGAGGGATCAAACTAGGAGCAAAACTTGGCAGTGGCCTGAAGTGCCGTTAATAACCAAGCTTTGAACAGGACTAGTGTGCAAGGGTGCCCTGGTTTGGAGTGAAACTGGGCATCCCTGCGGTGTATCTGATGCTGTAGTCATTTTAGAACTAAATAATTGTCTAATGTGATAAAAGACCTCCTTGAAGAGGCCTGCGCACAGGTACACTCAAGTCAACATAAAACAAAACAAACGGGGTGTTTATTATGGGAAAGATGGCCAACAAGAAAGGTTGGTATCAAGCAAACATATTTAAGCCAACTTGGGGAAATTTTCAATTAAGGAAAGTGGTCCTAAGCCTTGGTGCACCAATAGGCACATGCTTTTACCCAAACAGGTAACGTACTTCAAAATTGACCTTACTCAAGTGATTGATTAAAGTTGCCCTGACTCAAGTTATTAATTTCATAAATTGAATGAGTTTCAAACCCCCATTCATTGATTAATCAAATTGAGCTGTAGTCATTTATAATTTAAGCTGTTTGTTTTAATGCAAGAGCCAAAACAAGGCTCTGGGTGTTATGCACCTCACTTGTACCAACCTGGGCATACCTAGCCTGTACTCAGCGTTGGTCCAAGTTGTGCTTGAGATCAGGAAGGTCCTAAAGTTTGACCTTTTGGAACTCCTGCCGCCCATCCTTGTCCTTGGTGTTGGTGCCCACAATTAGGTCATGTAAACATGACAATACTAGCATCCAGACATCCAGGCTTCACTATGGTGTTTATAGATGATCAGATAATTCAAATCATTATTTTAGATTTTATATAGCGGTGTTACCTGACGTTGCTCAGGCTTAATAAAAAATGATTCATAATGCTTAAATTAGATTTTATAGTATAAATAGATAATGGTATCATTCAAAATTGCTCATATTTAATAAAAATCGATCTTGATTGAGTATTTTATATTTTATATCATAAATAGCCACTAAGCTTTTTTATCTAAAACTATTGAACATACTAAATCAACCAATTGCCATTTGTTTGGTAAACCCAAACTAAACTTATCAATACAACCAAAAACCACCAATAATTTCAAAAACCAATCCAATTATCAAATCAACAAATCACTAACTGCTTACTAAAACCATAAAGCTTATTAATCAATCTAAAACTACCAGCTGATTTTTCAAATCCATTAAAACTAGAAACTAACCAATTATTAACCTGCTCAGCTGAAACATTATACTAGTTGCCATTAAAACATATAAAATTTTCAATATCTCCATATAAAACTTTTTATTGTACTATTTTAAATGACTGTACTAATTCAGAATCCTTTGCGGGCATGCACACAACAACTCACTAAAAGTTTCATCACAATTGGCTTAATGGTGTAGAAATACCTATGGGACAAACAAACATTCAGTTTCTATATAAAATTATTTTGATAATAACATTAATTTTGATAAAGAGTTTGCGTTTAGTTTAGCCATTTTTATAGGCTCCAAGTGGGTTACAACAATTACAAATAAATGTAACTCATCTAATTGACTCATATTTATGTCATTTCTACTTTAGAACAGCAACTAACTCACATCTGATTGACTAGGTTTATATCTTAATAAGATAAAAATATTTTGCCTTCAAACTTATTAACACAGCAGGGTGGTACAGTAATGTGATATACTTGTTTAAAACTATGATTGGTTTCAAGCAATAATCTATTTATTCTAATTTACATGAAACAATATGAACCTTAACGCCCCCTTGGGTTGGGACCATCTAGTACTAAAAAATATGAACCTTAACACATTTTAATATATTTTAGATACAGTTGAATTATAACTATTATGATTGGAATTAATGCCCAGATTGGTGGATCAACACAATAATTTGCTACCCATATCTGTATGAATTTGTACTAAGAGGTATGTAATATTAATACATCAACATTAGATCAGAAAAATCATGATATGCCTCCCCTTCAAATTTAATGCCCTTAACTCATGTGAGACATGCAAGATTCTTGACAAGACTTTTTAAATCTCATTAATTATTTTATTTAAAGGAGGAAGGTGACCAGGGGATGGACAATACCAAGCTCACAGGAGCAAAACTTATACTAAACTAGAAAAAACAAACAAAAAGAGACAAGTGTATCACTCAAATTGAATTGAATATTAAAAGAGCTAAAATGATCCAACCAGGTTGGATGTAGTAAACCGCTATGCATCCATGATGAGGGGTGAAGGGGGGATTAGGAGGCTCATCTTCCTCCTCTGTGTTGGACAGTGTACAGCAGAGTGCTGAGAGCTTGGGCGTAGGTGCATCCTCAAAATGGGGTCAAGGTAGCAGAGTGGTACTTGCAGCTCAAATTTTGCTATGAGGAGGGTGGTGATATATTTGGACAGGGCTTTCTCAGTCTTGAGGCGAACTTTAAGTAGGGTGGTGAAGGTGGCGATGTTGTTGCTGATAACGCAGGCCTTAGGGACAAATTTTTCAACAATTGCAACTTTTTGTATTACCTTGTTGGCAACTTGGTGGAATTGGAGAAATTCTTTTGTATGAACTTGTTGCATGGGGGAAGGACAAGGGCGGGTATCCCCTTGGCCAAGACTGTGACTGATTTCACTACAGCCTTTTGGAAGGGGTGACAATCAGTGGAGGCAACATCCTCTTTGGTGATTTGGTGGTCACTTTGAATTTTACCAGCATTGGGGTGTAGAGCATAGTGCTGAGTTGGAAATTGAGCTGCATATTCTGGGTTTTGTACATTTCAAGGCCTGGGGCCTCAACCAAGTAGAGGATGGATTTCCCAAATCATCAACTTCCTCCAAATAATCCCAGGGATTTTGGTTGAAAATGATAGGTCAATCGGCATACATGTGGGTTGGGTTGGGTGGCTGGGTGGGTGGTTTTTTTGATTCTACTGTGGTCCATGCTGGCTCCTGATTAGTTGGAGTGGGAGTGGGGGTTTGACATGTAGGCTCCTTATTGAGTGAATCAGTGGCAGTTGCATCTACCTTTTTGGGTGGAGGGGGGAGGATTGTGCCCCATATAAAAAAGTTTTTATGTCAGCAATGGGAGCATCATGGGGGAGTCAAGTATGTGGGCTGCAGCTCAGGCTATGGTGGGGCAGCGCCACTTTGAGTGGTCCAGGTCAAAACAAATGGGGCAGATCGTGCGCCCTTTGTCTACTCTGGCCCAAAAAGGGTGGTCAGGGGCAGAGGGGACAACGGTGTTAGGGGAATCAAAATGGCAATTTTGGTTGATATTATGCATAATTTTGCAAAGGCGCGAGGACCTGCAAATTTATTGGATTCATTGGGAACCACAAGTTATAGAATGAGGTTTGCGCCATATATTGACAACCCAGCTATTACTTCATTGTATAAAGTATCAGGGGGAGGTGGGTGGGGAGGCCTGAAAATTGAACCACAAGAGGGGTGTCATCAGGCAACCAGGTGTGAGTGGTTGATATGGGATTCCTGGAACACCAGGGGAATGTTGGTTGCAATTGCAGCATCAGCTTCACAGGTGAAGCTGAGGTCAAAGTACCTCTTGTAGGTGCGGAAATCAATAAAGCCTGTAGGCTGCATAAGCGCCTGGGCTAATTCTATGATTTGTTTGTCATTGTAGGGAAACAAGTTGCCATACTCAACCTGGTAGCTGAATTACATCTTGGTTCAGGGGAGCACAATGGGGCTACGAGGCACCACTTGGGAACGTGCAAGGTGGAGGGCAATATCCTTGGGGGGAATGTATCAACCCAAGGCATTGGGGGGCTGATCAACCTAGTTTGAAAGTATTTTCCTGCTGGGTGGAAGACGCTAGGGGGCTTCGCCGCTGTCTCATTTGGAACAGCACTTGGTAGGGCTGAGGACATTGGGGTTTTGTTGTGTGTCAGAGTTTCAGAGTTGTTTAGTTCTGCTTTATTTGAAAATTCTGCTCAAAAGTGATATCAAGTGGAAAGAAAAAGTGCATCTCATTAATTAATTATACTAAATTTATTACTTTAAAGTACTTTTAACACTGAAAAGTAAATGAACATTTTATCATTAGATTTAGATATGGTTTATAATCTCTTTCTTTATTTATTTATTCTCTTTACTTCCAACAAAAGCTAAGTTCAGTAAACTTAGAATAACTTTATTTTCTTCTCCCTTAGACAAATGCAAAGTACTAAGAATACTGCGTATGTTTTAATGTGGGAATTCTGGGTTAGCACCAAGAAGTTAGTTCATTTATCCAGAATTCCTAGAAAGCTTACAAAAAGGAAGGATAGTCAGTCTATAGGTAGGATAAACTATAATAATATAGATAGTAGTGGTTCTTTTTACTACTAGTCAAAACACCATTTAAATTTAGATAAATCATATTTATATAATATGTTTCTCTGATTAAGATAGGATGATAGCTTTTAAAACACAGTTTTAAAACCTTCAAAAGACTTTAACCAGTTACAAATAAACTGCCACATTATCACTCTCATTTTTTAATCTTTTGATATTAAATAATAGATAGGGAGTAATTTACAAATATAAATCATTTAAAAACTAAAATTTGCTTAGATAACAGCTAGGCTCATAAAGAGGAAAGATGATTATAGCTATGTGTAGGATTTGAACCCACTCATATACAGGTGATAATAGTAATTTTTACTACTAGGCTAACCACATTTTAAGTTTATTTATGTCTGCTTATGTGATATACTGCTTTGATAAATAGGAGGATGATTAACAAAGCTAGTTTTAAACCCCTAATTAGGCTGTAGGCAGTTCCAGTTAAACCACCATCAACTCACTCTGTTTTTTAAATCTTGTAAATTGAATAAGTAAATAGGGAACTGTCTATTAATGTAAATGTACAAAATAATTATGTCTGTTTGGACAGCAGCCAGGCTTACAAAAGAGTTTGGTCAAAGATCAAGATTAAATATGATACCAACAAAGAGTATCTAACACCTCTATATAGTTCCATGTTAAGGCTGGTTCAATCTTCATAGGTTGAAGGAGCTTAAAAGTATATTTTATTCATCATAAAGATTGAGTTTTTCCCTCTTAGCAGGAGTAAGACTGACCTTGTCAATATTCTAAAGCTAGATGTATAACATCTGTCTAGAAGTAAGGGTAATTTGTTATAGTTGCACATGTAACTTAGTTTAGATTGGGTAGATAAGGATGAGCTCTAGAGTATAAAACCCACCAAGTAGAATCAGCTTTAGGTGGTTTAGTTCTTTATTATACCTGGATGCCATTAGAATCTCCACTTGAATTTATACTGGTTTGCTTTGATTATAAAAGCATAACTTTTTAGCTTGGCCAGGATAGTTTTATACCTACCTCAAGTTATGCTTAAAAATGGGTAAAATCATATAATGGCCATTAGCTTTGTATTGGGCATGTAATAAAGGGTATGATATAGTTAGATAGTAACTATATGATATGTTTAAGTCTAGTGATTCTCAATCAACAGAATCAAAATCCTATTTGTATCATTTAGAGACTGGTGTAGTTACTCACCATTGCTTGGATTTATTATTTACCATATCAACTAAGTGTTCAAGAATAAACTAACCTAAAAACTTAAATAAAAGCTTAGAAAACCTATCTCTGAGTTCTAGCAATATTCATAGGATGTTAATTTATATAAGTGTCAGAATACCTTAAACTTTATTATATATAATAGAATATGTCAACAGAGAAGGAATGAATGACGCTAGGTCAGTAATATGGGCTTCCTACTTTTGATCCTATTTATATATATTTCTAAAACTTATTCTTTTTGATTTTGCAAATAAATAGTAAATATACTAAGAATATCAAATATGTCAATAGAGCTCAAGTTGACCTCTGTAGTACTATGTTGAAATCTATCAAGGTAGCAATATTGCCTTGCTTTAATATAGTACTAGTAGCCAGATTCCCAGGCTTTGTTACGGTGTCTATAATTAATCAGATTATTTGAATTTAATGTAATAGATTTTATATTCTATATAACAATCAATTACTCAGCCAAAACCATTTCACATATTAAATTACCCAAATATCTATAATCAAATAAAGTAACCATTTTTAAAAATAAAGATTTAGTGGTAACAATAACAACCCCAATAGATAACTAATTTATTTTTATTTATTTTAATATTCATATCTTTATTTATTCTTTTTAAATATAAAAATTAAGAGAGGATGAAGGGAGAAATGTTTTATCCTAGCTAGTATAGGTTTCAACCCTGTTAGAAACCCAACACATAACAGAATGGTAACAGCTTTCACCTTGCTTGGAAACCACCATATTTTTATTTTAATTATTATCTCCATATCTTATTTAATTTTCATTTATGAAATAAAATTAAGAGGGGATGGGAGTAGATATCGTTTTGTCTTAGGCAGTATAGGTTTTATACTGGTTACAAATGAAACCTGCACCAGATTAGGAGCAGATTTATACTGTGCTAAGCAACCACCCTATCTTTCTTTTTTTATTTTTATAATTATAAATTCTTTTTATATAAAATAATAATAAGATAGGAGGGAAGGAATCGATATTTTTCTTAGCCAGTATAGGTTATGAAGCTATTCTGAACCAAAGTCTTCAGCAGAGTGGTAACAGGTGTCATGGTTGGAAAATGACATCATATTTGGGACCAACGTTAAAGGCAATGCATCATGTCAGGAGGCCAAGAAGATGAAGTTGGTAGGCCTCCCTTACCTCAATCATACCATAGATCAACGCTGGAATAAGGCGAAGTATGCCCAGGGTTGTCTTAAGGATGCAAGAGAAGTCAGCCCTGTATAACAGCAGGCGCGTTAAAATGAACTAGCTTTGTGGAAAACAAAAACTGTTTGCTCCAGTTTTTAGGTGAAAGGGGTCTCAAAACTCGTTTGGTTTTCAAAATTTCCAGCTTGGGTCAGCTGCTCCTACAATCAATTACCCAAGTTCAGTCAATTACCAAGTACAGTGTATTGGCCAATGGAAGCATGTACCAATTGGTGCGCCTCGGCTTAGACCTGCTTCCTTCCATTGATTGTTTTCCAAAAATCCTTAGAGTTTCTCATATTGAGACCAATCTCTCCCATTGGTCGAATTCCCTTACAATAAACCCCTCATTTTTATACCATTTTATATTTAGGTTATTTTGGATGATTCTGTGTACAGACCTCTTCAAGGAGGTTTCACGCTTCATTAACCATTTAATTTTAACCACTTTAAATCTATCTGCCATGAACCATTGGGCTGCCCAGATTCCCTCCAGCCTAGGGCGCCCATACACTACCAATCCAAGCACCGCATGGCTTCCTATTGGTTACTCCCTATAATGATAATCCTTCTCAAACTAAGTTATTCTGGCTTAAGCACCTTCTGTTGAGCTCTAGTAACTTTAGTACTAACGACTAGTTTTCTGGCGTTGGCCCTGTGCACCATGCACTCCCACTGCTGGGAACAAAAGAGTTATAGACACAATCCTTACATTAGTCAACCAACCCTTTGATTTTACATGCATGGACTTTTTCCGTGTGGGACTTTTTTAAAGTGCACACAGTGTGTGCCAGCGAGTGGCCATGGCCATGTCAAGGCACACCCCTGTTTTTTCATTTTTCTGAGGTTTGGAGCATTCTGGCGTTATTCTTGCTATCTCCAACTGTAAAGTACTCACCCTTCTTGCCCGTACCTGGTGGATATGGACGCAATACAATTTGGGAGTTGTGATTTCCCAACTTTCCACCAAATTAAATAAATTGACACTGAAAAGTAGTTTTTTTTTCTTGGCACCGCATTCAGATGGTGCATGTGGGATCACTGATGAAGGGCCTGGTGGTGTTAGCCTTGGATAATGTCATGAAACCTGTTGCAGGAAGGGGTATAGGGTCGTTTTCAGCCCAAAACGAGTTATATAACGCCATTTCCACATATACTACCAAACCCTGTCTCTTCCTATATGGCTCAAAAGTGAACCCCATTCCAGTGTTTCAAATTTGACCTGAGGACCCCCGCTTGTCCCCTCCAATGATCCGCAGAACTCAAGAGGTGGAAAAGATTTACTTTTAAAATATCAGAATGTTTGTGCAACTGTGGAAGATATGGTGGGGTATGTGGCCTCAGCAGTAAGAGTTGTCGACTATACCTCTCCATTTTTGATGCAAAAACGTACCCTGGGGGCATATACAACCATGAAGCAGAGTTTGGTGGTGAAGCGTTGGCGCTCTCTTCTATAAATAAGGATCATTCTGGATATTTCTGGCTAACTACTACCATTTCATCTTCTTCAGGTAAAATTAGCACTACAATCTTGGTGGAAACTGGAGCCTCTGAAAATTTCATTGACCAAGACATAGCCGACTACCTTGAGCTTAGTTACTTGTCAGGTGGTATGGTTAAGGGAGGGGCTTTGCAAGGTATTCCCACCCTGAAGGTACTGGGGTTAGTGGATTATCAATTTTGGGAAATTTCATTTGTCCGACCACTTCTAAGCTATCAAAAACCTCTTGTACCCCATCATTTTGGGTGTAGAGTGGTGGCGAAAGTTTGACGTCAGAACTAACTTGAAAGAAAATACATTATCCTTATCTTTGAAGAATGATCACAGGTTAGTGGCTTCTTTGGCTGAAGCCAACTTACAGGGCAATTTGCCTCACTTACCCAATATTTACACACTCAGTCTTGCCCCATTGCTGAAGCCCTCTGTGGAGGTTCCCCTACTTTCCTGTCTGGAGGGGTTGGAATCTTCGTTTGATGCAGCTTTAGCTGATACCCTACCTGATCATTCAGAATTTGATTGCAAGTTTAAGCTCACTGTTAACTTGGTGCGTATATCTTCCCCAATTTAACCATTGATGGCACGGGAGTAAGCGGCCTTGGATGTGTGGGTTAAGGAGCAGTTAGCCAAAGGTGCCATTTTTCAGAAATCCTTTTCTGTTTGTTCCCCACTTCTCTTTGTTGAGAAGGCCGATGGTACCTTATGCCCTTGCGTAGATTATGGGAATCAAAACAATGTTACTGTACCAAATCTTCATCCCATCCCTTTGGATTTGCAGATTGCACGCTATGTGGAGAAGGCTAAAGACTTTTTCAAACTGGATTGCCTAAATGCGTTCAATCAGATCCAGATTAAGAAGGCACAGGAGTGGTTAACCGCATTCCATACCAGAAAAGGGATTTTCAGTTTCAGGTCATGCCCTTTAGGCTTAAGAATGCCCCTGCTATCTTTCAACGCCATATTGATGCATCCTTGGGGGACCTGCTGGGGTATGTGCGGTTGCCTATATGGATGATATTCTTTTGTTTTCCCTGGATCATGAGTCCCATGAAGTACACCTTCAGCAAGTGGTGGAGAGGTTAAAGGCAGCCCTCCTTACGCTGAAGATTAGGAAGTGTGGATTTTTCAAATCTTATGTCACTTTCCTGGGCAACGTCGTGCTTGATCAAGGACATATAATAACTCCAGACAAGGAGAAGGCAATTTGTGAGTGGCTCACCCCCACTTCAGTCAAGAAATTGAGGAATTTTTGGGGACGTGTAAGTTCCTCAAGAAGTTCACACCCAATCTTTCTGAGGAGGCAGCGCCCTTGTATAAGGCGATTGGGGCAAAAGTGCTCCGGTGGTCTTCCATGTTGAAGGTTGCTTTCCAAGAAGTAAAATGCACCCTGTTATCCACGTCCATTCTTGCCATTAGATTCTTCAAAAGAGTTCATTGTGTCTACTGATGCCCCCAATTTCGCCATAGCGGCTGCCTTATTACAAGTAGGCGAATATAGTATAGAGCATCCAGTAGGATATTTTTCTAAGAAGATATCTCTGCCTGAGTTGAACTACGCCGTCTATAGTAAAGAGCTATTAGCTGTGGTGGAGGCGTTGACATATTGGCGTCATCACCTTCATGGCTCTTCCCAACGTTTCCTCATATGTACAGACCACTATGCCTTGTTGTACTACTGCTCACCTCATGTCTTTACCCCAAGGCAGACCCATCGGCATGAGACCCTTGCATAATTTTCATTTAGTTATGAGTTCACCAAGGGCAAGGAGAATGGGTTGGCAGATGCTTTGAGTAGCAATTCTTATTTAGCTCCCAATCCAAAGGAGGTAGAGGTTCATAACACCCAGTTGATGATTCCACCGGATAATATTGTGTCTCCACTTCCTTCTTCCACAGCCAATAGGCCCACGCTTGACCTCTGAAAAATGGGGAGGAATACAGTATATTCATAAAGATAGTCCTTTCTCAGCTTTATCAGTTGAATTACTATGGTACTTGCTAAGAGCGCGTTAAATCAGGGGGATCTAACCAGTGGTTATCATGTAAAGGATGAGATGGTGTGGTTTCAGGGGCGCTTATGGGTTTCTGCTGGACCACTTCGCCTGGAAATCAACGAGGACCATCATGACGGAATCACTGTTGGCCTTTCTGAGAAAGCAAAGACTTTGGAAAAAATTTGACGCACCTACAATTGGAAAGGCTTACCTGCTCAGGTGGGATGGTATTGTAAAGAGTGCCTGTTCTGCAATCAAATGAAACAAGTTGGCAACCTTTAGAGGGGTTGTTGGTACCAGTCTAAAAGGCTGAAGGGCCCTGGACTTTCCTATCAGTGGATTTCATTGTGGAATTACCTGTTTCTGATGGTTAAGATTCCATCATGGTGGTGGACCATTTTACGAAGTTCGCCCACTTTATTCCTTGCAGAAAAAAATAACCGCGGCTGAGATGGCTAGGCTCTTCGTCACTCATGTTTTTGCGCTTCATTGGGTCCCCCAAGAAATTATTAGTGACCGGGGACCCCAGTTTACTCCATCTTTTGGGAAGAGTTGTGTAAGACTCTTCAGATTCGCCCCTATCATTCAACTGCCTATCATCCCCAATCAGATGTGCAGACTGAACGAGTGAACCAGTGCTTAGAACAGTTTCTGCAGTGTTACACTGCCGTAGACCATTCAGATTGGTTCCTCACCTTCCTATGGCCCGGTTTAGCTACAACAACACTTTTCATGCTTCTATCCAGATGTTACCCATTTTTCGCCAACCATGGTTTTAACACCGCCTTTAACATGGAGCCCAGCTGTAGGTCTAAAGTGGAAGTGGTGGTGGACTTTGCCAAGACTATCAAGAAAGTACACCAGGGGTTTCCACGAGTCTGGAAGCAGCTATGCAATTATATAAGGAGAACGCAGATGGTATGAGAGAGTGGGTCCAGTGTACAAAGAAGGGGATCTCGTGATGCTTGATGTTTGTAACATCCCTATCAAGCAGCCATGTAAAAAGCTGGGACCAAAGAGGATTGGCCCTTACCGCGTTGTTAGAAAGGTGGCCAAGCCTCATACCAGTTAGATCTTTCCTATTCATTTTGGATCTTTTCTATCTTTCATGAGTACAATTTGACGCTGTTTGAGGGCCCCCACCAGAGGCTCCTGAGGCTTATCTTGTGGATGGGGTGCCAGAGTGTGAAGTGGAGGAAATAGTAGCCTCCCGCAGAGTAAAAAGAAGGCTTGAGTACCTGGTATCCTGGATGGGATTTGATACAGCGGAAAACAGTTGTGTACCAGTGTGCAACTGAGCACATGCCCAAAACCTGATTGACGTTTTCCACAAGCTTTTTCCCCAGGCCGCCAGATCTCAGTCAAAGCAAACCGTTGCCACAATGAAGTTGGCCCCAGCCCACAAGAACTTTTCCCTGGCGCAAGCCCCTGGAGGGGCGGAGCCCCAAAAGGACGAGAGGGTAATGTCATGGCTTAAAGATGACATCATAATTGGGACCAATGTTAAGGACAAAGCTGCATGTCAGGAGGCCAAGAAGGTAAAGTTGGAAGGCCTCCCTGACCTCAAGCATACTTTAGATTAACTCTGTGTTAAGGTGAGGTATGCCCAGGTTGGTACTAGGGATGCAATAGAAGTTCAGCCCCGTATAACAGCAGGTGCATTAAAATGAACCAGCTTTGCACTAAATAAAAATGGTTCTCTTCAGTTTTTAGGTGAATGGGGTCTTGAAACCCGTTCAGTTTGCAAAATTTCCAGCTTGTGTCAGCCTCTCCTACAATCAATAACCAATGTTTGGTCAATTACCAAGTACAGTTTATTGCCCAATGGAAGCATGTGCCTATTAGTGCAATCAGCTTAGACCCACTTCCTTCATTTGATTGTTTTCCCAAATTACCTTAAATCCCTTTTGTCAAGACCAATCTCTCTCATTTGTTAACTTCCCTTATAAATAAAAAACCCCTCACTAGTACACCTTTTATATATATATGTCATCTTGGACAAACCTGTGTGTGGACCTCTATAAGAATGTCTCATGCAACGGTAACATTTAATTGTAACAACTGTAAATTTTATCGCCTGCGCACCGTTGGACCGCCCTGGTTCTCTCCAACCTGGGTAAACTATACACTCCAACTATGAGCACTACATGGTTCTATTTTGGGTTTTCCCTCTATTGGTAACTATCCTTGACATAAGTTATGGCAGCTTTAGCATCCTCTGTGGGGCTCTAGTAAGTTTATAAGAAATGACTAGTTCCCCTGGAGTTGGCCCTGTGCACCATGCACTACCACGCTGGGAACAGGAGAATTATAGACACTCTCCTTAAAAACACTGAGAGGCACATACATTGCAAATTTTGCATGTATATTTAATTTATTATATAGAAATACTTTTTATATGGCTACATATAAATTTGTATATATATATTTTATTTTTTTGTAAAGTTGAATTTCTTAAAAAAATCACTTATGTACTTAGTATCCAACACCCAAGCTGTACATACACAACATATGAAATGAATATAGTTTCTTGGTTACTTTAGAGTACTTCATTGAATATAATTTTTAAAGTTAATTGTTTTATAACGAAAATTTATTAAGAAAAGCTTAACTTGCTATTAACATATTAAAACAGTCATAAAATTTTGGTTTAATAGCTTAACAGCAAATTCTGAGCTGAACCTTTATGTCAAATTGCAAATATTCCAGCTCTTTGTGGTTTAAGAGAAACCTGTAATAATGGTGTCTTTTATATATTATAATAAAATTTTTACTTCTTTTTGTTTCATCTATTTAAAATCCTTAAGTACTTGATATTCTAACACCTAATCTGCACATACATACTAAATTATATAAGTGTAAGTTTGTTGGTTTTTTAAAATATGTTGTAAATTTAATGAACCCTATATATTCGCCACAGGGTTTTTGCACAGGGTTATGCCCATTGAGCAATTAGAATGGACGATATGAAGACTGTTGGTTCCTCAGAACACACATAAACAAACACTTATAATAAAAGGGGAGCAATTTCCCCAACAACTCTTCTTTTATTATAATTTAATAATCTCAGCAGATCTCTTCTAGTCCTCTCCCTCTCACTTTCTCTCTCACTAACTCTAAAAACACCTCCCCCTCCTCAATCTCTGTCTCGCTTATATCTCAGCGACCTTGGTCAGTACTGACCCTTTTTATTAATTTATTCATTCCGCCATATTCTCATTGATTTCATCTTGTTGTTCTTCAACTCTCTATTGCCCTAATTTCTAGGCAATCTAAATTATCTTCATCAAATGTTGACATTGCCTTATCACCTTATTTTGAAGGTGATCTTATAATGACCCATTATAACCCAATATTGCCTCATCCTAAGGCGCTTAAATACTTGTAGCTCTGAAACATCCTCATTGGATTCTGCCCATTGAATCCTCAGAGGAATTTCTCCAATGATCCGTTGGTCATAATTATGGCTTGTCATCCAGTCATATAGATTCACAACATTACCACCCTTTAATGGATGATAAGCTGTACGTCTTTTTTCCTCAACACAGTGCAAACCATCACGCGTCAACAACCTGGGTCTGTTACTTCAATTTCTTCTTATATTTATGGCTTGGCGCAGATTTGCCCAACCCAGGCCACATCCCTCTCCCCCATTTCCCCCTTCCCCTAACTGATGAGGATGAGGCTGATGTGGACCTTGCGACTGTTCTAGCCCAGGAAGAGCTCCTTCCTGAATTTGTCAGCCATTTGTCTTCCTGGCGCACCCCTTTCAGAGACAGTGTCCCAGCTATGCTGGGGAGGGGAGCGGAGCTGAGAGCCTTCATTTAATGAAGCAGCCCAGCTCCTGGCAGGCGGCTTCAGTTATCTAGTGCTCCCATCTCCTGCCAAGCCTCATCCCACATCTTTGTCCGTTCAGCAGATGCTGTGCTTCATGCAGTGGGTGATAGCCAACTGTTTGGGGTCCTTTCCCCGCGCTCCTACCCACTTCCAGTCTTTAGAGTGAACTTCCATAACAACCAGCTAGCTCGCCTTTAATCTGGGGTCGCCGCAGCATTTGCCACCCTCAGCATCAATGATCCATCCCAGTACCTCCCCATCATGGCGCTCCTAGGTAACCTAATTTTACATCCTGCAACCACTTTAGGTTTAGGGATAGAGCAGCATTGGGCAGCCCTTGAGTGGGCCCAACGAGCAGCATTTACCGCAGCTACTCCTTTTCTGATGGCATACCTGAGCATGGAGGACTTTCTTTTAGATTGCCTGGCACTAGGCACAACCTTTTCAGCCGAGCCAGGATTCATCTACTTGCTCGCCAGCCCTTACAGCTCTGACCCCCTCTTCTTGCTTACTCATTGATCTCCTGGGATAATCAATATATGTGGTTTTGGGCTTTGCTCCTAGTGGGGCTAGAATGGGTTTGACTTAATTAACCAGTTGAGCTCTCACTACCTCACTTTCTGCCATGAAACCCCAGTCCATCCTCCTCTTCCAGTTCTGCCGCACTGGCCTCCCTCTGCAGGCTAGTGCAATGGCCCCTGAGCGGATGCCAACACCCTGTCATGGAAACGGCAGAAGAAGTTTAGACTGGCCTGCCAGTCAGGATGCGTGAACACCCAAAAAGCAAGCCAGAATGCTAGAGACATTGCCAACTGTACGACTTGATATGGAGCCAGGAAATGTGATGCCACAAAGTGGTGGTGCAACAACAGGGTAAGGAGTATCCCAACGACAAACCACACTGAACCCATTCCCAACTCAGTGGTTCTAACTGCAGGAGGTGGGATTACTGGGATAGTTTCAATGAGATTCTTGGCTTGAGAGACCAACTCATCAGGGGTGATAGGGAGATGGGTTCTTTCTTTCCATTGTTGTAAATAGGGCCATAAGATCACCTTGTATTGTTGTCAGAAGTTCATAAGAGCGGGGTTATAAAACCAAAAGTGTCAGACTCGCTGGGACCAATTGGCAATAGAGGGAGCTATAGTGACCAAAAAAATTGGTAAAGTCCACCCAGAGTGCAGGGCGATGGACCACCAGGGAAATGCCATCTGGGATGTGGTTGGAATGAAAAATAAAGAATTTGATTTTTTTAGCAAAATTTTATTTGGAAAGGAAAGTAAGAAAATCAACCAACAATTTTCTCAGTGCCATGCAACTGATTAAATAGTGGTCAATTGGGTAGTGACAGGATGGGGTTGGGACCCAAGAATTTGACCTAACCGGCGAATTGTTTGTGAATGGGCAGGTTTATTCTTTGGGAACTGACATTGCAAAATTTGGCGGCAGGCTGAGTCTCTGTTGGTTCAACCTCAAACGTCTGAACCAGGGCTCAGCTACATTTCTGACAGTTAGCATGATGACATTTGGCCTGATGGGTGACTGGAATCCCCCAAGGCCATCCCATATAGGGACGAGTCCATTTGGTTGGAAATGGGTTCAGGACGTCCAACTCACCCGCTCTTGGTTGTTTAACTGTTCGTTTGGTCAAAAGCAGCACATCAGGTACAACGCCTGAATTACTATCAGAGGGCTTCAGACTCTCATCGATGACGCCCAATATTTGTTCAACTGGTTTAGTGATTGAATTGGAACCATTGGGTGATCTGGCTGATATCTCATTCTTCATGCTTTTACAGCCATTTGAATTTTGGGCATCATCCAGATTGCCAGCTGAATTAGATCTAACTGATTTCAATTTAGTAATTTTGGCACAGTTTTCACTAATTCCCCGCAACAGTTCTGCCAAGGTAAGTGTGGGTATTGGGGGTGGGATCTGAAGTGGACGAGATGTTACCCATCGCTCATCTACTATATGGGCGAGATCGCCCTGAGTGATGAGAGGTACCACCATCCTCTTTGGTGTCTTTTTATTTGGGAATGGGAAGATGACCCAGTTGAGAGCCAAAGGACGTTCCCCAATAATTACATTACCCTTTCCTTATTCCAAAGGAATGGCACCCCCACTGGGAAACTGCACCAGAGCCACATTCTTGTGTGCTTTAGGTAACTTGATAGCCATAATCATTGCGATCTTCTGAGGAGGGCGGGGAGCCTCAGGGTGAGATTCGTGGAAGGCTTCGACCAGGGCCATATAATTCGCGCAATCACGCGCCTTGACCCAACTATTTTCGTAGACTGGGTATCCTTTCCAGGCCATGATATATTGAACTGATTGTCACAACTTGAGAGATGCCAGGATAGCCTCTACCTCAGCTTCTTCCTCATTATCGATGACAATCGGTTCCAGGTCCATGGGAATTACACCCTTGAAGGGTGACAATTGGGAAACATGGAAAACTGGGTGCTGCTTCCAATGAGTGGAAAGCTTCAAGTGGAACGCCCCGTTACCCAATACTTCCTCCACTAAGTGAGGACCTGAATGCTTACTGGCAAACTTGCAGGAAGGGGTTTGAATTTGCAAATGGCGGGTATCAAGCATGATGTAGGAACCCACCATAAAGTCATGACCCAGAAGAAGCTTACAGTCTGTGAATCACTTATAGTCATCGATGGCTTTGGTGAGGTGTTCCTGCACTAAGGCTTGAGTTGATTGAATATGGGTAGCATGATCCGCGGCAGCTTGAACCTCAGGTCACAAGTATGCCCCTAACTGAAAATGATGGGTTATAACCCACCGTTGCTTCATATGGTGAAAACCTCATGGATGCATGGATCCCATTATTGTATGCAAATTGAGAAAGAGGCAAGTCATCGGCCCAAGTATCCTGTGCTGCTGTAGCATAGCAACGCAGGTACTGTTTGAGAACTTGGTTAACCCGCTTGGTCTGACCGTCAGACTGGGGGTGATACGCTGTAGATTGACAGGGGGTTATCTTCAGGATCAATAGGAGTTCACTCCAGAAGCATTTGGTAAACTGAGTACCCCAGTCACTAAAGATTTCCTGGGGAGAACGAACATCAAAAACATATGTCATACAAAAAGATGGGCAGTTTCTTCTGACGTAATCGTGGATGTGCAAGGGATAAAAAGGAAAATTTTGTAAAGCGATCCACCACTACCATCACTGCTGTGAACCCATTAGAACAGGGGAGATTGACAATAAAATCTATGGACACCAAGGTCCATGGACCTTCCGCCTGCTGTAAAGGGTGTAGGAGGCCATTCTTACCGGAGCAATCTGACTTGGCCCTAGTGCAAGTAACACAATTGGCAATCCAAGCTGGGACCTCTTTGGTCAGTCCTGCCCATTTGAAGGTTCACTTGATCAAATCAATGCATTTCTTGTTACTGGGATGTCCAACTGAGGGGGGATCATGGTGTGTGCGGAATACTTTTGGGCGGAAGGAGGGGGAACCCAAACATGATAACAGAAGTAAATGAGTCCATCTTCTAAGGATTATAGGGAGTGTTTGGGACTCGAGTGAGCCAACTGCTCAACCAACTCCACGCCCTTGGGGCAGGCCATTTGACTGGCTAACACCTGGGACAATAGCAGATCATCAGGAGATAATGTGGCGGAGGAAGCAATGGATGGAATGATTGACAGAATCTGAGTGGCATGGATCACAGTAACAAGATCCACTTCCTCAGGTTCCAAGGGACAGTGAGCGGGGCTGCGGCTTAGGAAATTGGGAAGGACATTGAGCGCACCTTTGACAAATTCATATTTAAAGTTAAAACTGCACAGGTCCCAATAGGTTTGGGCCTGCCGGTGCGCCAATTTTTGGGGTTTGCAGAAATACAGGAGAGCCTAGTGATCTGTGTAAATCATTAGCTCATGATGAGCACCTTGCAACAGGTATCGCCAATGAGTTAATGCCCATGCAACAGCAGCCAGTTGTCATAAATGGCCCAAGGCTGCTCCATAGTAGTGAATTTTTGGGAAAAATAAGCGACCAGATGTTCAAGACCATTGTGGTCCTGAAGAAGCACCACGCCCACTGCTACCAACAAAGCATCACATGTGATGATATGTGGTTTGGTGGGATCGGCGTGTTTCAAAATGGGAGGAGACATGAACACCTCCTTGATTGATTCAAACGCCTGCTGGCATTTGGGGGTCCAACAAAACAGTACATTTTTTCCAGTGAGGGGATGGAGCGGGGCAGCCAACTGGGAAAGTGCGGGGGAAAATTTTTTCAATAAAATGATAGTTCCCAAGAAACTCCAAAGTTGCTTCTATGTAGTCAGAGTTGGTCATTCTCAGATCACATCTAATATGTTGGGAGGGATAGTGACGCCTTCTTTGAGAACCAGGTTTCCAAGAAATGTGACCTCTTCCTTATAAAACTCGCACTTGAAAGCTTTGAAGAACAGCCCTGCTTTATGCAAAGCGACCACCACCGCTTCCAAGTCAATAGCATGTTGTTCAGGAGTTGGGGAATGAACTAGGATATCATCAATGTATGCAATAGCACAAGAGAACCGGAGATCCCCTAACGCGTTGTCAATCATTTGTTGAAATGTAGCGGGAGAATTTTTCAACCCAAAGGGCATTAAACGAAATTGAAAAATGCCTCGCCTCATTCAGATTGCAGTCAACCATTCCTGTCCTTCCATCACCTGAATTTGGTTGAAAGTGTTCACCAGGTCCAGTTTTGAAAACACATGGGATTTGGCAATTGCCTGACTTTCTGCTCTAAAGGCAATGGGTAGGGATCTGTAACTGTTATTTTGTTCAAGTGACCGTAATCCATGCAAGGATGGAGCGATTCATCCAATTTTCTTGCAAAGACATTAAGGGAGGCGACGGGTGAGGTCTCTTTGAACAACTAACCTTTTTTTTTAACATATCGTCCAACCAGGTATTGAGTGCAAACTCTTCATCCTCTGTATGAGGATACAAGAGGCAGTTGATGTTCACTAACTCCACAGTTGTCCAAGATCCACAATTGTACCTAGTATGTTTTGGCAGACAATCCGCTTTTTCCATGTCAAATATTCTCCAATATTGCATTAAGCTTTTGGGAAAATCGGCCAAAATGCCTGCGGAAGTAACTAAGGTAGTGATAGAGCTGGTCCCTTGTATTTTTTGAGGGTGTTGATCAAAGGGAACTCTTCCTCTGAATTATCATTGGTAAATGACAACAGATTGGAATCTAAATGAATCTTCACATGTTGTCAACGCCACCATCCCACACCCAAGATTACTGGGAATACCAAGTTTGGCATGGCCAAAAAACAATCGCAGAAGTTATATTGGGGGGTGAGAAGTGTATCAGCTGGTGAACGACATATGAAGACTGGTAAGAGATGAGTCCACCATTACTGAGGAGCCCACATCCATTTCCAGTTTTAATTGCTGTGCCAACTCAACACTCATGAAGTTCCCTGCTGCTCCAGTATCCACCAAAGCTTCGAAGGAGACATGATGCGGACCAATACTGATTTTCATAGGGACAAAGAAATAAGTGGAATTCTGTTTATTGGGAGATTCGGCAGACTCATAAATGACTGAAGAAATAATGGGTATGTCGGGACCAGGATCAGGGTTCTTAGCTGGGGCGAAAATTGTAAGTACAAGTGAGGGGGAAATCATTTCCTCTGTCTGGGCTTGAACAGAATCATTAATAGTTAACTCTGAAAAGCCAACTCGGACTCAGGGGTTATGGAAGGGTTGGGACCCTCGTCAACTGCTACTTTGATGACAGGCGCATCGTCTACATCCTTGTTAGGAAATCCTATCATAAAGTCCCCTTCTGATATGGGGAAACGTGGCGAGGTAACGCTTTGATAGTAGTTGCGGTGGCACATATTTGATCTACTGATTCCTGGATGGTAGACCGGACCACGTGATGAGTGGAAACTGAATCCAAGCTCGCTCTAAAGACTGCCTGAAGCATATTTATAGATAGGCCCAACGCGGGAGCTAGCTCACGAAAGGTAGAAATCAGAGAAGCCAAACTAGGGGCTTCGACCATGGCAAGGAGCAGTCTGAATAAGTGGTCTGATTGGGACACAAGGGGTTTTAAGGCGGCCGATACAACAGCCATTGGGGGGATGGAGTCTCCTTCTTGTGAGGAAGAACGCAAAAGACTTCTCACCAAAGGCGGGCATCTCCATCCATGGCATCTAACAATGTGAGCCCTTGTTGAGCATGAGATATTACAGAAGCGTTATTGAGTGTGATTGTTGTCCACATTTGTACTTCACCGAGAGTGTTGAGAACCTGATTGGCAATATCTTGGGAGGGGATACTTGATCCTTTTTCTGGGCCAGAGGGAGTAAGAGAAGATGCAGTCTGCACATCATGGGTGGCTTGAAGAAGCTTTCCCAAAATAGAGCGGATGCTTCTCTCAAAGTCAGAAAGTGACCAAACAAACAACAAACAACACACAACTGATTGTACATTCATCTGGTAGAGGGTAACCACTGTGGCGCCCAATTCAAAAAACCAAGGCGGAAGTGGCTGGGAATAATGGTTGGTCAATTATGTCATGAAAACGGCAGAAGAAGTTTAGACTGGCCTGCCAGTCAGGATGTTTGAACACTTAAAAAGCAAGCCAGAATGCCAGAGGCATTGCTGACTGTACGACTTGATATGGAGCCAGGAAATGTGATGCCACGAAGTGGTGGTGCAACAACAGGATAAAGAGTATCCTAATGACAAACCACACTGAACCCATTCCCAACTCAGTGGTTCTAACTGCAAGAGGTGGGATTACTGGGATAGTTTCAATGAGATTCTTTGCTTGAGAGGCCAACTCATCAGGGGTGATAGGGAGATGGATTCTTTCTTTCCACTGTTGTATATAGGACCATAGGATCCCCATGTATTGTTGTCAGAAGTTCATAAGAGCGGGGTTATAAAACCAAAAGTGTCAGACTCGCTGGGCCCAATTGGCAATAGAGGGAGCCATAGTGACCAAAAGAATTGGTAAAGTCCACCCAGAGTGCAGGGCGACGGACCACCAGGGAAATGCCATCTGGGATGTGGTTGGAATGAAAGATAAAGAATTTGATTTTTTTAGCAAAATTTTATTTGAAAAAGAAAATAAGAAAATTGACCAACAATTTTCTCAGTGCCATGCAACTGATTAAATAGTGTTCAATTGGGTAGTGACAGGATGGGGTTGGGACCCACAAATTTGACCTAACTGGCGAATTGTTTAGGAATGGGCGGGTTTATCTTTGGGAACTGACATCGCAAAATTTGGTGGCAGGCTGAGTCTCTGTCAGTTTGACCTCAAATGTCTGAACCAGGGCTCAACTACGTTTCTAATGGTTATTATGATGGCATTTTTCCTGACAGGCGAAGGGAATCCCCCAAGGCCATCCCATATAGGGATGGGTCCATTTGGTTGGGAACGGGTTCAGGACGGCCAACCCGCCCATGCTCAGTCAATTAACCGTTCAATTGGTTAAAAGCAGTACATTGGGCGCAACGCCCAAATTACTATCAGAGGGCTTCAAACCCTCATTGATGGCGCCTAATATATGTTCAACTGGTTTAGTGATTAAATTGGAACCATTGGGCGATCCGGCCAATATCTCATTCTTCATGCTTTTACAGCCATTAAAATTTTGGGCATCAGCCAGATTGCTGGCTGAATTAGATCCAACTGATTTCAATTTAGTAATCTTGGCACAGATTTCACTAATTCCCCACAACAGTTCTGCTGAGGTAAGTGTGGGTGTTGGTGGTGGGATCCAAGCGAACAAGCTGTTACCCATCGCTCATCTACTATGTGGGCGAGATTGCCCTGAGTGATGAGAGGTACCACCATCCTCTTTGATGTCTTTTTATTTGGGAACGGGAAGATGACCCAGTCAAGAGCCAAAGGATGTTCCCTGAGACTTACACACCCTCTCCCTCACTATGGCAGCCTTCGCCTCCATCCTTAACCCAAGAAGGGTTCATTGAATCTGAAGCACCCTTGAAGCATTGAAAGAAGAAATGAGGGTCTCATTGATCAAAGCAAAAGGAACACCGCAAGAAACTGAAAAAAGGTGGAAAGACAAAATCAGTAAATTGAAAGACCTCAAGCAGCAACCCCAAATAAAATAGCTTATAACTCACATGAGATAATAATGTTCAATTTTTTTGGAGAGGCTCTATTGCTGCTTATATAGCCAAAGGAATTTTGCGTATACTCAATTTATAATCTGACTGCTTGAAAGGCCCTTGATAGTATAAGAGGCAACACCCATTTTTCTATTATCTCAAATAGCACAATCTATATATTTGCAAGCTTGTGCTTCCACCCAAACCCATGCTGATCGTGGAATAGCACCATATATTCATCCTTGAACTGTGCTAGGCCACTCCGCCATACCTGATTGGCAGCCTAGTTTTTAATTTTCTTGGCTAAGCTGACCAAGTACGCTTTGGTTTGTAATTTAATCAGCGTATTTGTCAGGGCGGTCAAATAGTGTTGTGGGTCCATTCCGCTGGTGTCCTCTACACAGGCATATAGAAGTGCAGGCAGGGAGGGGTGCCATCTGTAAAGCAAATGGAAGGGGCTTTTCCTGTGGCGGAATGGTAGCTAATATTGTAGATGAATACTGCAGTAGAAAGGAGGGTACTCCAATCAGAGGGCCTATCTGTAACCAACTTCCATAGTATGTTCAGCAGGGTCCCATTAACCTATTTGATTATTCTGTTGAACTCAGGGTGATTCGGAGTAGTTAGAACCCCATGGATTACCATTATTTTGTTGAGCTTGGGAAGTATGTGAGAGATAAAATTAGTGCTGTTGTTAAAAGAATAAACTGCAGGCAGCCGGGACACTGATTGATACATTCCATTACAAACTTAGCCACAGTAACCGCCCTCAGATCCCAAATGTCTCAGCCTCAACCCACCTGGTCAAATGGTCAATTGCCACCGGGATATACTTAGATCAGTTAGCTCCAGTTGGCAGAGGTCCCACAACATTGATAGAAACTGTATGCCAAGAATAACGAGGTTTTACTAACTGGTACAAAGTCTTTTGTCAGAATGGCTTCTCCACCTGGCACTGGTGGCAGCAGAATAGTGTCTCAAGCACGTCAAATTGCATGCTTTCCCAATAATACTGCTGCCTCAACAATTCAAGGGTCTTTCAGGCTCCACCATGGCCAACTGCTCAGTGTGCGCTCATAATAATATTTAGTCTGGTGGAAGGTCTTGGGATATTCACGATAGTGTCCCCTATCCGCTTATACAATCCCCCATTTTCCTGGGACATATTGGCCATGATTCCGTCTAGTACCTTGGTAACTTGAGGCAGTTCATTGTCATACTTTCCGCTGAGCATTTTGTCATACATTTTGTCACTTAAATCCGCTGTAACTGGAATTGTTGGCATCTGGATAAGCAATCAGCGTTTTGGTGTTTTGCTCCATGTTGGTGAAGGATTTTGAATTCATACGCCTGCAGCTTAAGAGCCCATTGGGCTAACCGACCCTCAGGCCCTCTTAGATTATGCAACTAGCACAACGATGCATGATCCATTATGACCTTAAACTTCACTCCATGCAAGTATACTCGAAACTGCTTATACACAAAAATCATCATTAACACTCCCTCTCAGTTATGGTTTAATTACATTCATGGCAATTCAAGCTATGACTGCAGTATGCCACGGGGTGCTCCTCTCCCTCATCATCCTTCTGAGACAAGACCTCCTTAATAGCGGAAAATGATGCATTCATCTTCACAATAGTTTTTTATTGAAATTAGGGTAGCGCAACATGGGCGCACTTATTAGTGCCGTTCAAAGTGTATCAGAGGCGCATTGGCACTATTCCATCCATTCAAACATGGCATCCTTCTTTAGAAGCTCAAACAGTGGACCTCCAATGCAACTGAAATTGGATATTGAGCAGCGGTAATAACCCACCATCCCCAAAAACACCTGAATGTCCCACTTACTAGTTGTCGTAGTCATCTTCTGGATAGCCTCCACCTTGACTGGTTGGAGCCACAGCCCAGTCGCATCTACCACAAAACCAAGGTACTCCAGCTGATCCTTGAAGAAGTGTCATTTCCAGGGCTTGATATCAATATTGGCCTCAGTCAGTTGGTGAAATACCTCTTCCAAATGGGTGAAGTGCTCAGAGAACGTGTGGGAGAAGATGTTGATATCGTTGAGGTACACAAGTATGCATGACAGCTTCAGGTCACCCAGAATGGTGTCCATTGCTTGTTGGAACATAGCCAGGGCATTACACAGCCCTTGTGGCATACAAGTCAGTTGGAAAAGCCCTTTGGATGTGATTATGGCGCATTTCTCTTGTTCTGCTGTGGGAAACTCAATTTTCCAATAACTGGATATCAAGTCCATCACCAAGAAATAGTAAGCTCCGCCTAACCAATCCAGTGCATCATTGATCTATGAAAGAGGGTATTAGTCTTTTTTGGTGATACTATTGAGCTTGTTGTAGTTGATTACTATGTGGTTAGTGCCGTCCTTCTTTTTTACAATCAGAACAGGTGAAGCCCATGGACTCTTAGATGTTTCAAGCATCCTTTGCACCAGCAGCTTGTCAATCTCCTTAGTGACAACTTTTTCAGTTGCCCTCAACTGGTAGATTGGCTAGGCCCTGATGGGGGATGATCCCCAATGTCCAGCCAATGAACAACCCCAAGCGCACCCTAAATCATGATCATTGACAGCAAATAACTCTCTGTATTTTTAAATAAAGCTTCCACCCAATCCTTCTGGTCTTCCAATAGCCCCATTAAATTATTACATGGTACAACCACCATTACGCCAAGCTGTTATTCAATGGGCAGACCAAATTCATCCAGTAAACCGAACTCATGAACCTGGAGGACCTCTTCAACTGGGATGAAATTTAGATATGCAATTATTTGGTGTTGACGGGTTTGCATTGGCTTATCCTGGATATTTGCTACCAAGACCTTGATCTCCCCATGCCCTGGGAGTTCAATGCCAGGGGCCACATGGGGCTTAAGCCATGATTGTTGATAGGGCCTGTTGCAAAATTGACCCTGTGCTCCATTAGTGTGCCAGGCTAACCAGTATGAAGACTGGTGGCCCTTTGCGATTTTGCCTTCATTAGCATACCAACCCCTACAAGTCCTGCGTCCAACCTACCAACTAACCACCAACGGCTTCGCCTTTAGCCCCAGGCGTCCTTGGCGTGTGCCCCGGAAAGTCCTGCCCCCTTCCTGGGCAGCTCACGCACTTCCGCGCTGCTCCACCCTCGTGACCCTTCACCAACCCATCTGGGCATGCCCCAACAAGTCCAACCCTCTTCTTGGGTGGCTATGGCACCTCCCGTGCTGCACCCCACTAGGGTTGGCGGCTTTTCAGCTCATCCGCTGGTAGCCAGCTGGCCAGGTTCCCGCTGGTTCCTCATAGAGAGGAGGTATGGGAGCTGGCAGCACTGGCCACTCCAGGCGTGATCACCCGCGCCTTCAGGGATCTTTTATACCACCTTCCCCACTCTAGTTGTTCTAAGCTACTTCAAACAAACAGGAAAGATGGCAAATGAGAGATATACTATTTGGAGGAAATGAACGACTATTTATACTACTTTCAGGGCTACTGCGCCCAAGTACTCTTTGGCCAATCATCTTCCAGAAAAACCATCAGCCTCTTGATTCCAAACCTCTATCAGATCATAAACTCTTCATTCATACTTCATAGCGATTCCCTATTAGATCTGCTTATATGATCATCAATTATTAAATTAGATCAATCCATCCTCAGCATAAGTCGCTGGTCAATTATATATAAACTTGTAAATAAATAGAAATTTAAGCATCCTCGTCATTAGTCGCTGGTTCTCCAAATTAGATGACAGAACTATTTTGGACATTTCATAACGGATTTATCAGCTTTCCACTGGAAACTCCTACCAACCTTCAGATGGCATTTCAGCAGCGAATGCAGCTCCTGCCAAATCTAAACTCGAACAAACATATAACATTAAATAGTATTAAACTAGGTGATTAGCCAGCAATTACGCCCAACTAACTGAAACCCCTAATTCAGATACTATCAGAAGGATTCATCTGGTTAAAATCCTGACAGGGCCCAATGACCTACCCATAGAGCCCAGCAGGCACTTCCACCTCTAACTCGGTGTTTATTGTTACTTGGTGTCTGGAGGGGATGGAGATAGGCCCAACAGCGATAAAAGGTAACCCTTGGTATTCATATATCTGATGGGGAAGGGCCTGAGTCTTTCCTTTTAGCTGATGATAGCATACCAGAATCATCCCATCTCTGTAAGCAAGGTTGATCTGTCCCATATTCACTGAGCCCCTTGGAACTCCTCTGGAGGTGAAGTAAATTAGGATCAACTGTCCCAAAATTGTGAAGGTCTCTTCCATCATATCAACGACAGCCCCATAGTGTCGCATAAAGACAGCACCAATCAACATATCATTATTGCTATTCAGTAATACTACCACCAGAGCCACAACAACAAAGGATCCAAACCACAATGGAAGTGCGCTGTATGATCCCTCAGAGACTGTGCTATCTGCTCCTGTGGTCCCATACACCATCTGGTGGTCTATATCAGGTTTTAAAGTCAAATTCGCCACCAACTTAGTGGAGACAATGTTAACAGGAGCGCCCATATCAATTATAGCTCATACTTGAGTTTTGGTTACCACAATGTCACACTAAGTGCACTCTGAGTAAGATGAATGTCAATTATTTACTATGTGTACATTCAGCGGTTCACGTTTTCCCAGGAAACTTATAATACCCACACCAACTTTAGGGTACCCTGTTACAATAGCGTCCACTGGGAGGGCGACCTCTACTCCTCTCAGGGACAGCGCATCTGCAAAAGGGTCCAGCTTGTCTGATTGACTTTGGTAAAACATCTGACAAGCGTAAGGCTTCAGTCACTCAAGAGACCCTTTGTCTGCCATTTCTTTAGCTTGTGCTTGGGTCAACACATTTACTCCCCCAACCGGCTGCTGATAGAGGAATGTATCATCATACTTGTAGGTTTCTGCTGCATATAATTCAGTAGATTCAGGTGGGACGTTTTAATGCAAGATAGTGGAGGTAGAGAGTCCCAGCTCTACTCCACTCTGACTTTTCCTTTATAGCATTGATCCTGCTTTATGTAAGGGATCTGTTGATTAGGGCACCATTGTTCCAGGTGCCCAGGGTGACCTCAATTGAAACAACTTACCCCATAGGGCCTACATCTGTGCTTAATATAAGTTGGCCCATGTGGAAGGTTGACCTGAAGATGATCAGCGTAAACAGGCCCAATTAGATAGAACGCCTGCTGCCAGTCATCATATTTAGGGCTGGAGCAGTAGTTGGCCAGTTGTTAATAAGCAGTTATGGGGCGTATGAACTGCAGTGGGTAACCTGTTGGAACCTGCACCGACTGGTTGATTTTCTCCACATGATTAGGTTTGACAACGGCAACAGTGTGAATCTTCTTGATATTGGGTGGAGGGAAGGTTACAGCTAGGTGGCATACAAACTGAACAAGTTTAAGAAGGGGTACATTATCCTCCAACAACAGGGCCATGAAATTGTAAAGCTCAGGGTATGGCTTCACCGCAGAGTACATTGTAATGCACATGTCAACTTTGGATAAAATCCCTGCCCCAATCAACATGTGAGCTTCCACCAAAATTGCTCAGCAAATGTGGTGAGGGTCTCATTACACTGTAATCTGATGGTCAAAAATTTGGCCTTCCTCTGTGACATCTTTACAGTTCCACCAAATAACCGCAGCACTGTCTCCTTGACTTCTTGGTATTTAACAGAACTTCCTTAAAAGTAACAGGAGACTTGATTGGCGCTCCCAACATTCAAGATGGAGATCAACAATTTTGCCCTCCACCAATCTGAGGTCCCTTCCATTGCAAACTCAAATCACCTAAAGAACCCATGAATAATTCCTTAACAATCAAATGGAGGCAGCTTATCACTGAAAACCTCCTGGAGCAGCTCATCTTGTCTTTTGAGCACAGCACCCAACACAAGTTTCAACTCTGCATATGCAATTGGCCCAACATATCATGTAGATTCATTATTAAAGCAACCTGGATGCGACATAGTCAGCAACTTAGTTTTTATCATATTGTAATCAATCAATGGACCCCCTTTAGTGAGCACCACTGTTGTAAATTTGAAGATACCCTATATATCCGCCAAAGGGTTTTCACACAGGGTTATGCCCACTGAGCAATTAGAATGGACGATATGAAGATTATTGGTTCCTTGGAACACACATAAATAAACAATTATAATAAAAGGGGAGCAATTTCCCCAACAACTCTTCTTTTATTATAATCTAATAAGCTCAGCAGATCTCTTCTAGTCCGCTCCCTCTCACTTTCTCTCTCACTAACTCTAAAAACCTCCCCTCCTCAATCTCTTTGTCTTGCTGATATCTCAGTGACCTTAATTGGTACCAACCCTTTTGCTTAGTTTATTTGTTCCACCATATTCTCGTTGGTTTTGACTTGTTATTCAACTCTCTATCACCCTAATTTGAGGCAATCTAAATTATCTTTGTCAAATGTCAACATCGCCTTATCACCTTATTTTGAAGGCAATCCAATAATGACCTGTTATAACCTAATATCGCCTCATCCTAACACTCTTGAATACTTGTAGCTCTGAAACATCCTCAGAGGATTCTTCCCATTGAATCTTTGGCAGAATTCCTTCAATGATCCATTGGTCATAATCGTGGATTGTCATCCAGTTATATAAATTTGTGACAGAATACATTTTTGAAAACCCTCAGATTTGAATTATTTATAATAATTAATTTATTAAGGCAAATTTAACCTTCTTTTTCATATAATAAAGTACTTGAAAAATCCTAAAAAAATTGAGTTCTTAGCTGAACTACAAATTTTGAATAGAACCTCCATACTGAATTTCAATGTTCTAACTTTTGCAGTTTAAAGGGGAGGATACCCCAGTGGTAGAATATGAACTCTCTGCCACTGCCTCCGCAAGATTGATTCCAGTACAGGAACTTTGGGTAGGGGACAATTATGACTGTGTTGGCGTTGTGCACCAATGCCCCAATCTGAGATAGCAAGTAGAAAAGACGGTCCATGGAGTTTCTGGCTTATCATATGCTGCACATGGAGGTTTTCCAGATTTTATCCTCCTTTCCCATTCATTCAATTTCCCCTCAATTGGTGCATTATCATCCCCAGGTCAGCCCACCTCAAATAAAATAAAAAAAACTTTTGCAGTTTAGGAGAAACTTTAATTAATGGTGTTTTTATATAGATTATAGATTGCCATTTAATGTTAAATCTTACCAGATGATTTAGATAATTTTTAACACACTTTAAAAAAGGAGAAGATTCTCAATTTGACCTGCATATTTTTTGTTTTTTTCTGTTTGTTAATGCATAACTCTAAAACTACTTGACAAATTTGTATAATCTTTCTCAAAAAAAGAGGATGCTCCAACTTAGGTCCCATTTCACTTTTGTAAGTGTTGGTCCAGTATCTGACGACTAATTTAGCAAGTGCTAGTGGAATACCTGTACTTTGTTACGGTGTTTATACCTTACCAGATGATTCTAATTTTTTTATTTTACATGTGGAGCTACCCAGTGTTGCTCGAGTTTATTTGAGTTCGCACTGAGAGCCTAAAGGCTGTGCTAGCACTAAACTCAAGCCACTCATACTAACAGCTTTGCTGTTTCCCTTGTGGCTAGTGATCTGCTTATCCTATCTTTACTTAATCTACTTAAAACTCTAATACTGATTTTTGTCTAGTTTTAGGTGGGCACTTTGGTGAATTGTTTGATATTATTCACCAATTTCACCCAATTGCCCAAATAAATTGAACCATCAGACACAAAGGTTTCAAATTTCAGTCAGTCAGTATAACAGTCAGTCTGTGAATGTGTTTTATTAAGTAGATATTAAAATGAACCAAAAGCAATGGATTTCAATTGTGGGAATGTTCATCACTGGATAAACATAAATATTGGCATTGGTGAAGCAATAGCTTTATATTAATTTTTGACATGATATATGCCTATGGCTGGAAGGTATATTCAAAATACAGGCAAGTATGAGATCCTAGAAGGATGAGCTTAAATCATTATAGATGGATATCATTTTTGCATAATTTGACTGATAAAATCAATAAAATTTACAAATAAATTAATTTAGACAAGCAAAATTACCCAGCGTTGCTCAGGTTTATTTTATAAGCTTGCACTGACATAGGCTAAAGGATGTGCCAGCACTATGCTCAAGCCACTCAGACCAATAGCTTCACTGTTGCCCTTGTGGCTGGTGAGCTGTGCCACCACTATGCTCAAGACATTTGTACTAACAGCTTTGCTGTTACTCTTGTGGCTGGTGAGCTGGTTGTTCTCAATCTATTTAATCTACTTAAAACTCCAATACTGATTTTTGTTTAATTACAGGTGAGAAATTTAGTAAATTATTTGATATATTCACCAATTCTCAACCACTCAGCCAAATAGATTGAACTTATCAAACTTGAAGGTTTCAGATGTCAGTCAGTGTTAGTGTTTCATTATGTAGATTAGTTTTGGGTGAGCGTTTCTGTGAATTATTTGATATATTTGCCAATTTTTAACCACTTACCCAAGTAGATTGAATTTATCAGACTCAAAGATTTCAGATGTCAATTAGTCAGTGTTTGAGCTTATTAAGTAGATGGTGAACAGTAAATTTAGCATATATTGACCAATAAAATCAAATAATTTAATAAATGAATTATTGTAAATATGAATTAGTAAAGTTAGCATAGATTGACTAATAAAAGCAAATAAATTTACTAAAATGTTTTATTAATATATCTATCTATGAGAAACTATATATAATATATACATTAATTTTTTTATTTTATATTTAAATAGTGAGGTTTCAAAGGTGATGTATAGAGATAGTGATTTTGTAAATTAATACTGGGAAAAAGAACCACTTTTGAAAAAGCACTAAATTTTTATAAAAAAAAGAACTGGTGGTAAAATTTTTTTGGGAAAAAAACTGCCTTCAAAAAATTGGTAAAAAGACCCTCCTTTAAAAAAGCTCAAATAAGTATGAAATTATTGAGAAATTATAAATACTTAATAAAACCCTTTTTGAAGCCGGTGTCATCTTCTAACCTGACTTATAAAATTTTGCTCAGAAATACAAATTTAAGTTTATATTGGATTGGATTGAGTCTAAGTGTAAACTATAAGCAACTTAGAATATATAGTGCTGAGTATATATATTATAAATGGCTATATAAGGAAGTTTAAAATATGGTGTCAACTTCAATAAAGGTTTGATTGAGTATAAATTCTCAATTATTTCATACTTTTGAGAGGCTTTTTTAAAGGAGGTTCTTTTTCCCAATTTTTTAAGAACGTTTTTATCTACTCGCTGTGGTGTCTGTCTATCTGTATATCTTTCTGTGATGGAATCTTTCATTTTATTTTTAACTACCTTTCAGACTAGCTAGAGCTTTGAAATGAAAGCCGGCACACATGTATCTATGATGAAAATACAATAATTCATTGAAAAATTTAATTTTTATAGCAATGTAATATGTAGCAAGTGAAAATTCTATATATTTTGATGGTAGTTAATAATGTTATAGCTGAGCAGTTTGATATTTGGTTGATTCAAAAGTTTCAAGTTAACTACCTTCCAGATTAGCTAGAGCTTTAAAATCTGGCACACTTATATATTTACAATGACAATATAACAGTTCATTGAATAAAATTATGAAATTTATGAATTTTTCCAAAAAAAACCTTTTCTAAAAGTTACAACGTTTTATAATTGTTTAGCTTCAGATATTGTTAGATAGCCATGGATAAGTTTAGAAATCTCTAATCAATCGAATTAACCAACCACCAACCATTTGGAAAAACCGATTGAAACTATCAAATCAACCAAAAACCACCAGTTAATTACTTGAGACCATTGAGTTTATTAAATCGACCAAAAACAACCAATCACTCAGCCAAAACCAATTGAATTTATAGATCAATCAAATACTACCAATCACTCAGTTAAAACCAAATGAAACTATTGAATTAGCTAAACCATAAATCATTTAGCCAAAACCAATCTCCTATCTGGACAATAAAAAATCACTAACCACTCAGCAAAACCAATTAACCTTGAAAACAGCCAAAACCTACCAACCGCTTACCAAAACCAATGAACCTATCAAATCAAATGAATACCAAAACGCTCTCCCATTATGAGGATACCCCAGTGGTAGAGTATGGACCCTCTACCACTGCCTCCCGAGTTCGATCCCAGTGATGGACTTTGGGTAGGGGACGATTTTGACTGTGTTGGTTTTGCGCGCCAATGCCCCGAACCGAGATAGCGAATAGCAAAGGCGGTCCATGGAGTTCCTGGCTTATCATACGCCGCGCATGGAGGTTTTCCGGGTTTTATCCTCCTTTCCCATTTTCTTCACTTCCCTAATCGGTGTGGTATCGTCCCCAGGTCGGCCCACCTCGAATAAAATTTAAATTTAGACTATATCAACAGAGCTCAAGTTAGCTTTGCCCCACTCTGTTAATTTTAAGATAGCAACTTACCCTTGCTTTGCTATAGTACTATCATTCGATGTTTATTTATCACCAGTTGATTTCCAATTGTTTAAGCTTTGGATATTAGTAGATGGCCATGGATAAGTTTAGAAACCATTAAACCTATCGAATATTGATTAACCGCCAACCTCTTACCATAGGCAAAAGTAATGAACCTATCAAAGCAACTAAAAACTACAAACCACCTACCAAAACCTATGAGCCTATCGAATTAAGTAAACCATTAATCATTTACCTGAAACTATTGAGCCCATCGAATCAACCTAAATCCACCAACCACCACTCAACCAAAACCGATCTTTGAACTTTTAAACCAACCAAAAACTACAAATCGCTTATCGAAACCTATAAATCTATCTCGAATTAAACGAATAAAACCAAAACGCTTACCCGAAATGATATACGATTGCCATTAGAACCAAATACTTTTTTTCATTCTTATATATAGCTTTTATAAAAAATTATATATTTTTTTTTGAAAAATAGCCTATGACCGTTCCCTAAATTTATAATTTTTTTGTGCCAAGTTTGGTGATTTTTGGTTCATTCTTTCAAGAGATAATGTGTCTTCCACATACATACAAATATACATACATGCAAACATACGATCTCCTTGATCCACATCCCATGGATCTCCCCACTGTACTGTTAGCTGCAGTAGAGCGAGTATCTTTTGGGATCCAATTAGAGAAGCCCCTCCCTCAAAAACCATCTTCCTCCTCTGATATGTCAGGATAGGTGTGATCCTGTCTTGATATAACAGGAGGTTAAAGTGGGTTTTTAGCTTATTGCTTTTTTACCTGCCTTTTTATTTTTTGTATTGGCAAGAAGGGTCCCCTGGTCTCCTTGCCTTGAATAAAACATACATACATACATACATAAAATGATTTTTATAAGGGTGGTTAGCTGAGCAGGTAAAACAGCTTCCACCCTAGTGCAGGTTTTGAGTGTGAATCCTGTACTGGCTAGAAGAATTCTCGGTGTGGTATATTTATCCCAAGGTCAACTCACCTCAAGTATTTTAAAATGATTGTTATATATATTAAGTTTAAGATGGTTCAAAAATTTCATCCAAATTTATTGAGAGCCAATTACTATTATGTAATAAATATTAGAATAAATTGGCCCATAAATGGCTCATTATTGGCTTAAACCCTTTTTTAGCACTAGGTGGTCCCAAAAGCTTAAACCCTTTTATGTTGAAATCAAAAGCAATTCTACCATGCTATAGGTCAAGACATTAGCTAGAGACTAGAAATATGATTGTATGAAATACCATTAGTGATGCTAAGGGCTTCCACTGAAAATCAAAAGTGGTAACAGCCCTTTAAATGCTTTAAAATTCCATTATAGAATGAAAGTCTTTCTTTAGAGACAGTATAGATTGAATTAAGGTTCCATAAATTCTAATAGAGCTAGTAAAGTGAAGTATAATGGATTTGAGATTCTAGATCTTAATATGTTTCACTTGAGAGCTAAATACCTGCTTCCTGCTTAAAATAAACATGAGAGGAATAGAACCATGTGAGTGATCTGCAAAAATGGATCAAAAATGAAGTTCCAGGGTTACTATATAAGATGGAAATTAACTATTAATTATATGATAATAATTTTATAATCAGATACAGAGTTTTTTTATTTTTTAAGGTGGGCTAACCAGGGGAAAATAAACACCAATTAAGTGTGGAAATCTGCGAGTCAAATTCAATAAGGAAGAAGGATAGATCCTAGTAAAACTCTGAGCAGCATTCTGATAGGCCAGGAACTTCTGGACTATTTTGCTATTCACTATTTCATTTTGGGTATTATTTCACAATATCAACAGAGGCATAAATCTTCCCCTACCTAAAGTTCATCTTTAAGGATCAAACTTGATAGGCAGTAGTCATTGAATTAATACTTTACAACTGGGGAACACCCCCTATAGAGCTGGATAATTATATTATTTTTATCTCTTAATTACTCCTATTTGAATCTATACATTTTTCTAGAAAATGTTTGTTTTAAAATTCTAAAACACTGTTGAGATAAAACTATGTATTTACCTCAATTATACAAAATAAGGATACAAGCACTATATAAAAAGGAAACAATATCAAGTTAAAATCATTTACTTTCTCACAATTTATTTTTAGACTTATATACTGTCAAGTTTGACTAATATACTGTCAAAGATCTGATATAATTTTGGGACTATTTGAAAAAAGGGGAAAGGTTTCAGAGATAAAAGCAACTATTGACTGACATACCTTATTGCAGATACACTATTGACTAAAATAGACTAAGGCTAAGCACAACAAAGTAGCAGAAGTAAGAAGTTGAAGAAAATTATAGTAAATTAATATTAGCTCTATTACTTATTTTTAAATTTTAAAGGGGTTAGTATAAATTGATTCAATCAATATTAAAACAGAAAATAGGTTCTATTAAAGATCTATAACCCAATAAATTAGTTATATTCTTTTTCTGCAAAAGTGACAAGTTAACTATTACTCAAAGCTTTAAATTACATTAGAAGTTAACCTCATGTCAATCTTCAAAATGTGAATATGTACATATTTTAGTCACTTAGTATTTTTATACTCTAAATATTTTCCCTAAGGCCATCATACTTACTAGTTAAATGGTTATATAATACCTTTATTTTATCTTACATAGTATTGATGTTAATATTAATCTTAACAGTATCAATGGAAATTCTAGGGGAGCAACTCTAATGCTTGGACAGGAAGAAGTTCCAGCATAAAACCAAAAAGCGGCTAAGAAAGCTGTTGCACCCCTCACAACAAGAAAAATTTAGCTCATGTAGTGGATGATTGGTTCACAGATTAAACAGTCAAGGTTTCTCCCCTAAAATGTTATGCTACCAAGAAGTCGGTGTAAAGAATTAAAGAGCTGTGCAGGGAGGTGGCAGAATCTAGAGGCAATTGCCAGCCAGCAGATTGTTTTTACCTCTAATGGTTTTTTTTTTAAAGCAGGGTTCAAATCCCTTCAAGATGCAGAAGCTGGATTCAAACATAAGGAAAAATTAGACTATTCTTATGCTTGGTACAAACCTGCAAGCCTTCCAACTCACCTGAGGGCGTAGCAAGCTCATCCACAATTGGTTCAGATGTACCAACCCCTTCAATTGGAGTTGGAATTGTCACTACATTTTCTGTCCATGGGCATGGCCCACCAGTTCAATCAAACTGATTGTGGTCAAATAATTAAATCATGGCCTACTAAAAAAAAGGTGGCAGAATTTTTGATAGCGCTGATCCAAGAAAGGGTTGAAGTGATCTAATTCACCTATTTGGATCCAAATAATTATCTAAATTCCATAATGCGTTGATCCATCAGAATCTTTTATGATAGATTTGCTAGTCACAATGCACACTCACCTTATTCTCATATATGGTTTATAAGACAGAAGACCCTAACAGTTTCTACTATCAGTTCATTCTTTTACTTTTCTGTTTTATAAATTAAAACATTTAAAAAGTCCCTAAATTTTGACTTTAAGTAAGCTGCTGTATCTAAATTATAAGCCTTGTTCCTTGGCCTTTAGAATGACTAAGCCATAGTGGCGCTTATTACCATGTTCTACCCTCAGTTCTTATATTGGGGTCCCATTATGTGATGCATGTGAGAATTTCCTCAATCCTTGCTACCATAAAGAACTACTATCTTAGCTTTTTGTTGGAAGTGCTTTGAACCCTGATTACAAAACTTCTGAAGCCATTTTTATAAGGTTTTTACCCTCTGCTGCAAAGGATAATCCCCTGGAACAGCCCTTGAATCTGGGGCCTACCATTCCTTTTTCCTCAACTGTGTCTAATGCCGTTGTTTGGATCATTCTGGGACCTTTAATAACCCATTATTTTCAGTCACCAACCCCAAGTTCATCTTATTTATGATAATAATTTGCTGTAGATGGCTAAATCAATTGTACTCTGGTTTGTACTTTGGGTTCTACTCATCCAGATTGAAAGCCTGACTTACTTTTACTATCTGATTTCATAACATAATAGACTGACCTCTATCAATAAGATTGATATGACTGGACAACAAGCCATATATCCGGCGGATGATAGTATATGTGTTAAGGTGAGCCTCAAGATTTAGCAGTAGATTATATTATTGTGAATCTAGTCAATCATAGTATCAATAGTTCAGCAAATCAAGGGAATTACACCAAAGCCCCAAGATCAAAGGAAAACATCTAAAATGGAACAAATATGAGATTACTAAGCAGAAGGGTGAAATTAACTACAGATACTAATGATAAGAGTTTAGCAGAAGAATAAGAGGGAGGTTTTTTAGTAGTACGCAGAGAGGTTCTGAGATTTTATATATAATAAAAGTATCAATTGGGGCAATAGCTCCATATTTATATTGGTTTTTTTTAAAGACTGTGATCTGCATACTGTCCAATCCGTTGCTCAGTGGTAAAGTATCATGTGCAACCAGCTCATTGGATTTAGTCAATACTGCCAAAAATTAACAGAGGTGCTCACTACAAGGGGCCACTGGTCAACTGTAGCATAACGGAACTAGGGCATCATGGCGAGCCCTCACTCTTTATGTCAATGTCTAATTGGATTTCATGACTGATACTTTGGGGAAACAAAGAAGTCATCCAACAAAGAACTGGCACTATTCATGGTGATGGAACCAGGGGATGATGATACTAGGATGGAATTAAAGTTAGGTGCTTGTCCCATGTTGGAATCAGATCAACAGGGCAGGTCCACTAACGTGACCCCTCAGCAACTGTGGGGTATTATGGAATGGCTCTTGCGGGGTTACCACCTCTATGAAGATGATGTGAGGATACATTCACTGAGTTTGTTTTATAACAAACAGGACCAAGAATCTCATTAAAAGTTTATATGTCTTACCTCAATGCTACCATGTGGCTGTTTCACCAGCTCAGCACACATAGAGCTGAGGAATACTTGGTTGTGTACTTTCAGCCTTTGATCCGTTAACTATTGCATGTGTTGGCTTGACATAACATTGAGACTGGGGACATCATGAGGTTTGTCCAAGCACAACAGAATGACACTTGCCTCTTACTTAACCGCCTCAACCACTCTTTCTTGGAAATCCAGAGGGCGCTAGTGCACATGGACAGTAATTTCATGGACGTCCTCCATTGCTTGGTTGAATTAGTTCCACAGTTGAATCATGAGTTACCCTGAGTAATAGGAGAATTGTTGGACCGTCATGGGCTGTCTGCTGAATGAATTTTGTGATGTAACCACATTGGGTAGTAATACTGAGCACTTTATGGTGTACATGGCAGAATGGGATGAAGGGATTGAAACAGCGGTGGCACAGACTAGGGACTGGGTTATTCTGGTAGAGTGACAAATGACTGATCATGCCAACTCCATGGCAGTCAAATTTAGTCAACTTCATGCTGAGTGGAGCAACCAGAAGATGGCTGACCATATGACTAGCTCTTTTTTGGCATTCTCAGAATATAGTCAGTTGCTGAGTCAGATTAATCAGTTGGAGAGTGCCAGTCAGGCGGCTCAGGGATGAGCCATTACTCTACCATTTATTGAGACAGTGGTGTATGCTGATATGCAAGTGCGCTTAAATAAACTTTATTGGGACAATGAGGAGTTGGTGCAGGAACAAGCCATTATAGTTAATCAACTGGACAAAGCAAACCAACAAGCGTGTGACACCAGATGGCAGAACGCAAGAATGCAGGGACATTGGAGGATGTCCTCTCATGGCTTCAAGCAATAGAGCGTAAATTGGACTCTGAGTGGAAACTCTTCCACAAATTGCAGTGAGTTCAAATTGCTTCAACAGGGGTTTGAGATAATAAGTATCAATGCTATTCATTCAAAGCCGAGAAAATAATTGACAAACATTTTATGAACAGACTGGCAAGGGAGGAAAGGGTACAGTAAAAGGCGAGTCTGGAGAAGAATACTATGGATTGGCCAGCAAGTACCCCTAGGGGGTTGTGGCAGTTCCTCCCCACAATCCAACTTCACAATCCACTTCAGTAGATTTGCATCCATCCATGCAATCCTAATCTAGTCCACAAGGTGATGTTCCCTTGCTTTTCTGAACCTATTACATCTGTTCCTTGCGCCTAGAGCCCAAAACAAGATGATTTTGTTTGGATCAAGAAGTTACCGCCTTTCAGTTGTGATGGGAACATGCATGGATATTTTAAATGATTTGAATTCGCCATGGAGGGAGTATTGAATTAACAGAAAGTGAAACTGTTGCTTACCGCTCTGGATGCTAAGTGCACTGACCAGGTCACCTGTTACTTACAAAGTAGTTCTGTATCATATCAAGAGGTGAAGGAGACTGTGCTTCATCTGATTGGGGGCAAGGTGAAGATGGCGCAGCGCAAGGCTGAATTCTTGACAATACAGTTCCAGAAGAACGTGTCACTGATGGAGTTCTTGGAGCAATTCATGACTGAAGCTCATGTGTTAGTGGGAGCAAATATTTTACCCAATAAGGATGTAGGCATAGCCATGATGGCAGCAGTCAAAACATATCAGGAGCTGCATAATGCTATGACTCACATACTGAATGAAGATGCTGGGCTTCTTCAAATTGTTAACACTTTATGCCATCTCTTCACCACGTTTAGTGCTCCCAATGTGGAGCAGAAGGCCCCTGCTATCGCCGCCGCATTCTCATCAGGAAATGTACCGCAATGACCCAGTTATAATCTGTTGGGTTATATATCCACCCAATATGTCAGCAGATCCTTTCCTCCCTCATTACGCTCAGCCACCCCATCGTCAACCTAATTACAATGATTTGGTTAACTTTTGACCTGGACCTTCAGGTTCAAATTATAGATGAAGCTGTTGGAAAATTGCTTTTCTGAGCAGTGGGCTTCGCTAATGTGCCAGGTCAACCAGTATGGAGACTGGTTGACCCTTTGCTGTTTCACCTTCATAGGCATACCAACCCCCTATGAGTCCACATTCAACCCATCAACGCAGCAGACCAACAACTTTGCCTTAGCCCCAGGGTCTGTGATGTGCCCTGGCGAGTCCTGCCCCCATCCTGGGCGGCCAAGGCACTCTCACGCTGCCCCACCATCCTGACCCTTTGCCAACCCATCTAGGTATGCCCCAGTGAGTCCTGCCCCCATCCTGGGCAGCTAAGGCACTCCTGCGCTGCACCCCGCAGGGCTGATGGCCAGTTGGCACATCATTGTTTGTGGCCAGTTAGCCAGGTTCCCGCCAGTTCCTGACAGGGCTGAGATATGGAAGATGGTAGCGCCTGACACTCCAGGTACGTCACCTCACGCCAACTTCAGGGATCTTCAGTCCCAAATTATCTTAACCTAGCTGACGAACTACTAACAATTAAAATAAATATGAGCAAGAGAGGGATCTTTATTTAGAGGGAAGAATGATTATTTATACTCAGGTTACTACGCCTAAGAAAACCCCTCAGCCATCCAAGATAGAACTTTAATAAATCATCAACCATTTGTGGTAACAATTCCCTCCCAATCCAATCATATGTTCACCAAAATTAGATTAGTTTGACCCATTCTCAGCACAAGTTGCTGGTAGATTGTATATAGTTTATTGATATAAATATTTTATCATCCTGGCATAAGTCACCAAAGCTCCTAATTATTCCACAGAATTGTAGTCAAACACTTGGTAATGGATTCATCAGCTTTTTTCCAGAAATTCTCACAATGACCCATGAATGGCAATTGGCAGCAAATGCAGATTCCGCCAAACCTAAACTCAATTATTATTTTTATTAGTATTAATACTTATTGAACTAGGCGATTAGCTGGCAATCACACCCAACTAACCAACACCCCTAATTTTGATATTATTGGGAGGAATCCATCTGGTTAATTTTATGACATTCCCCCCACTTAATCATATGGTATTCCTCCAGCGTGACCCACCCTGATGGTGGGCCAAGGACACCCCAGCGCTCCCTCAAAGGAGCACCAGGTCCAAACCATTGGCTCTTGCCATCTCCTAACCTGTCCTCCAACTACTTGGGCAAGCCCACTAGCATTTCCTCTGTAGTGAGAACCAATGTCAGAAAATCGCTTTTCTGAGCAGTGGGCTCCGCTAGTGTTCCAGGACAATCAGTTTGGCGATTGTTTGACCCTTTTCTGTTTTGCCTTCATAGGCGTACCAACTTCCTATGAGTCTGTGTCCAACCCACCAACACAGCAGACCAAAGACTTCACCTTAGCACCAGGGTCCGTGGTGTGCCCCAGTGAGTCCTTCCCCCATCCTGGGCGGCCAAGGAACTCCTGCGCTGCCCCACCATCTTGGCCCTTCACCAAACCATCTGGGCATGCCCCAATGAGTCCTGACCCCATCCTGGGAGGCCAAGGCGCTCCCACACTGCACCCTGCAGGGCAGACAGCCAGTTGGAACATCATCATTGGTGACTAGTTGGCCAGGCTCCCGCCAGTTCCTCACAAGGCTGAGGTATGGGAGCTGGCAGCGTTGGCCACTCCAGGCACGTCACCTCACGCCAACTTCAGGGATCTCCAGTCCCAAATTATCTTAGACTATCTGACAAATACTGACAACTAAAATAAATATAGGCAAGAGAGAGATCCTTATTTGGAGGGATGAATGATTATTTATACTCTAGGCTACTACACCTATAAAAATCCCTCGGCCATCCAAGATGGAACTATAATAGTTTATCAATCATTCATGGTATCAATTCCCTACCAATCTGCTAATCTGTTCACCAAAATTAGGTTAATTTGGCCCATCCTCAGCATGAGTCACGGCCAATCATATATAATATAATAATATAAATATAAGTTTGAGCATACTTGGCATAAGTCTCCAGTGCTCCAAATTAGTCAACGGAATTATAGTTAAACGCTTGGTAATGGATTCATTGGCTTTCCGCCAGAAATTCTACAATGTCCCATGAATGGCAATCAGTGGTGAACGCAGATTCTGCTGAACCTAAACTCAATTAATATCTTAAATAACATTAAATAATATCAAACTAGGCGATTAGCTGGCAATCATGCCCAACTAACCATCACCCCTAATTCTGATATTATCAGGAGGAATTTATCTGGTTAATTTCATGACAGTAGCCATTAGTTAATGCTTTTTTCATGAAACCAAAAAAACCATTATGTGGCTAACTTCCCAGGCAATCAGCATGTTCATGCAGTGCCATCTATTTTTATTGAGCAGGGAAAGACTTAAGTGGAGTAGAGATGGGACGCTTTAACTCCGCTAATCTATATTTATCTGTCCCTGATGATTCCCATGAGTCTCTTTGCGTCAGCCCCAGTACCCAACCTGATGACTTATTATACCAACAGCTTTCACATGATACCTCAGCCTTTATTTAAGATAGCAACCATTACCCTTCAGGCTCTGAGTTCCGCCAAGATGTAAAAAAGCTGTATGCTTGGAAAATCCTTGAACAAAATGGCACAAATGATGTTGAACCCTCAACGGATGTTGACTCCCTAGTGGGGGTCAATGTAGCCATTCTCAGTAGAAAAGATCGCTCAGGAGTCGCCTCATGTCAGTGCAGGTATAGCCACTTTTCTTGATAACAAAAAGCCCTTGGACGTTCACATAATAAACACCAAAGGTTCTTCTTATTTGAAGTGTACTTACTGTGATATTTTTGTTCAGAACATAAAAATCCGAGCTATTGTAGATACTGGTGCCCCAGTTAATATAATCTCCGCCAAGCTCATGGCTAAGCTTGCTCTGAAGCCTGATGTGGAACACAGAGTAGTGTATGGGACCGCGAGTGCACAGAGCACTGTGTCAGAAGAAACTTACAGAGCGTTACCTCTGAGATTTGGTTTGGTTAGGGCTTCTTCTCCAGCGGTGTTCTACCCAATAATAACTATGTCATGTTGATCAGTGCTACATTCATGCGATAATTTGGGGCCATGGTATTATGGAGAAAAAAAAACCATTATTATTTTGGGACAACATACCCCCATATACTTTTTCTCTAGCAGAGTCTCAAAGGACCAGATACTCTCCAGTCATATCAACTTGTCATATAGCGATAGGGTGATTTCTGTCTAATAACAGTGGATGGTGTGGAGGATCAGAGCTCCCCCCAACCAGATCTACAAGTAAAAAGATATACCACTATGAGCTGCAAGCACTGTAAGCATACCCTCTGAGCATCATGTCATATTAGGGACAGAGCTTGAAATTGACATCCCAAAAGGTTTATATTAGAAGATTATGGGGCCCTACAATCAATCCTGTATTGAAACTCATGTGGCTCCTGGGTTATTGTTACTGGGGCAGGGGGAAGTGAAGGTGCTGCTTAAAAACCTGCAGAAGGAGGCTATGACGGTCCAAAGGCACCAAGTGGTGGCTTATTTACACTTGGTTCCTATTGACAAGGTTCACCATCTTCATGGCTTCAGATTGTGGGAGGACCTTGGCCAAACTGGTAAAATCACCATTAAGTGTAATGGCAGTGGTTCTGCAGAAAGCTCTAACTGGACTGTTGATGGAACAGAAATATAGGGTTATGGACTATTTGAAAGAGACCAAGATATTTTTGCTTCTGATGACCATGATTTGGGGTGCACACGAGGAGTGGTGCATTGGGTGAATATGAGAGATCACCATCCCATTTGTTCACAGCCTATTCAGCGCTTAAAAGTGGCGGAAGAAGTTGTCTCCAATGAGGTAGACAAATTAATTGAACAAGGGATGTTTGATCCATCTAAGAGCCCGTGAACATTGCAGGTGCTTATTGTTAAAAAAATGGCACCAACCAGGTGGTCATTGACTATCAAAAGCTCAATAGCTTCACAAAGAAAGATTCCTACCACCTTTCATGGATTGATGATGCGTTAGATTGACTGGGAGGGGCTTATTTTTTTTCCCATGGATTTGATATCAGGGTACTGGCAGATTAGATTGCCAGTGGCGGAGTGGAATAATGCACTATAATTACCTCTAAGGGCTTATTCCAACCTAAGCATATGCTACAAGGGTTATGCAACGCCCCAGCTACGTTTCAGCGGGCAATGGTCACGATTTAGGTGATTTGAAGTTGTCCTGCGTCCTGTAGGTCGGTTTACAACGCGTTAATTTATGAAGAACCCATCTCGAATATTAAACCCACCTCAAATATTTTTTGAAGTTGTCCTGAGTTCTAGTTTACCTTGACAATATCAACGTATTCACTCAGACGTTCATGGAACTTTTGAACCATTTGGAATAAGTGTTCTGCCTCCTTGCTGATGCTAACATTAAGATCATGCATCAGAAGTGTCAATTCTTTAAAGAGCAATTTAAATACCTCAAGTTTGTAGTGGACTCAAAGGGCCTTAAACCCCAACTGGAAAATGTGGAGGCCATACATAAAACGGCTCAGCCAGGCAATAAGCGCATTATCCAAGTGTTTTTTTGGGAATGGTCGGATACTACAAGCGGTTCATTAATAACTTCAGTTGTATTGGGGCACCTCTCTTTGAGTTATTTGAAAAGAATGACGCCTTTGACTGGACTGAGCGATGTCAAAACGCTTTTGATGTCTTGCAAACTGCATTGGCAAGCTCGCCCACTTTTCAATATCCCAAATTCAAAAAAATTCATAGTGAAAATAGATGAATCGCTTTCTGCCATAAGGGCAGTATTATCTTAGAAGGATGATGATGGCGTAGAGCACCCTGTCACGTTTTGTAGCCAAAGCTTAAACTGTTATTAATGGAATTACACTGTGACCAAGTGGGAGTGCTTAGCGGTGATTATGCATATAAACAGTTCCAGGTATATATACACAGGGTGAAATTCCAAGTGGTAAAGGATCATGCATCCTTGCACTGGCTGCAGAATCTCCATGAACCTGAAGGAAGGCTTGCGCGTTGAGCACTAAAGCTCCAAGCCTACAATTTTGAGATTGTACACCAGCTGGGAGAGAAACAACAAAATACTGAATGTCTATCCCAGATATTAAAGGTCATCATTATGGCGGATTTGGCCAAAATTATGTATGAGAAGATGGTGGTGGGCAAATATCACAATGAGCTGCCGCAAGTATTCAAAGTGCTGGATGGGCTTAGACAGGATACCCTCTTATGTGATGGGGAATTATATAAGCAGATTGGAGATTGACGCTGAGTTTCCCTAAACCCTCTGTTAGGTCAGCATTTATATTGGATGCACATCGGGCAGTAGGGCATGGATGGTTGTGGAAAACGGTGGAGCTCTTTTGACCTCGCTACTATTGGGAGAGCATGTATCATGATGTGCTGGAGCCGGTTAGTTGTTGTCATCAGTGCCAAGTGGAGAAACCTTTCTTAAAGAAGATCACATATCAGATGATTAAGCCCCATTTTGCATGGCATACCGTTTCTCTTGACATGGTGGGGCCTCTGCCAACTTGCGCAAACTGCTCCAAGTACACAATAGTAGCAAATGATCATTTGAAAAGATGGGTGGAGGCAAAAGCAATTAATGATTTGGGTGCAGTCAACACCACCGAGTTTATCATGGAGTGCATCATACAGACATGGCCTCAGAATTTTATCCTCATGGACAATGAAACTAATTTCACGTTGCATATCCTGCCCAAGTTGAATGAACTAATGGCCATTTTCAGGGTTTTGAATACACCATACCACCCTGAATCTAATGAAATGGTGGAACAGGTCAACAAAAAATTGGGTAACATTTTCTGCAAGCTTGTGAAAGATTGACCCTCTGAATGAAGTACTTTTTACCCACAGGTGATTTTGTGTATAAATCAACTTACACTCGTCAACCAGCAAGAGTCCTTTTCAATTGCTCTATGGTAGACATCTGTCTTTACTTGATCTGCTCTCTCGTGTGTGGAGGATACTGGCGGTGTAGAACAGCAATAAAAGACCAATTTAATGGAGACACTGATCAAATTACAAACGGAAGCATATTCTATCTGCTTATCTAAGAAGATTTGCAATCAGGCGGCTGACCAAAGTATTTTAGAAAACTCTCCCATATCTCTGTAGGAGACCATGTCATATTCCATGAGCAACATAAATTTGGACGAAAAACAAGCTCGCTAACATTTGAACTGGGCCGTTTGAAATAATTGAGAAGAATGGTATTGATTCTTACACCATTAAGGAACCCACAGGTGGTCGGATTATCAACTGAGTCCACACAAAGTTCCTCTGAGCATAAAAGCAATAGATGCTTATCGTCCAGTCAAGGGAGGTAATGTCAAGAAATTTAATATGAATGAACAATAAGCCATATATCCAGCGGATTGTAGTATATGTGTTGAGATAAGCCTTGAGATTTAGTGGAAGATTATATTGATGTGAATCAAATTGATTTTAGTACCAATAGTTCAGCAAATCAAGGAAATTCCAAAAAAACCCCAAGATTAAAGGAAAACTCCTAAAGTGGAACAAAAAGGAGATAATAAGCAGAATGGTGAAATTGACTAAGAATACTAAGGATAAGAGTTGAGCAGAATAATGGAATTAAGGAGGTTTTTTTAGTAGTATGCAGAGAAGTTCTGCAATTATATACATATATTATAGTTTCAATCGAGGCAAAATCTCCATATTTATATCAGTTTTTATTAAGGATCAGCGATCCACATATCATCCATTTCTTTGCTCAGAGGTAAAATACCCTGTGCAACCAGCTTGGCAGATTTAGCTGATACTTCCAAAAGTTAGAAACCCCTAAACTTAGACCTCTCCATCTTTCTTTATGTAGTAGGTGATGAAACAATTTTAATTATGTAAGTTGAACTTTTAATCCTTTCTTATCCTTTCATTCTTTTTTTGGTTGATCTGTTCAAAAACTGAAGCTTCCAAGCTGTGGTTGTTAATCTCTTTATGGCTCAACATTCATTTATGCATATTAAATCCCAAGTCTAATCCAAAAAATGGTGCTAATTCATTTATACCCTACTAAGATGTGGAAAATCAAGTGTTTGGAGGCATTGGACAAGCTGCAGGTTCAGTTTAAGCACGTAATTCAACTCCATCTATCTTCACAGATGCCCAAAGAATTGTGGCTCTCCTTTATGTGGTTGAGGGTGCTGCTCATCATTGGATGCTGGGAATTCTGCATTCAGCCAACCAGTCTGGAATCTTTATACCACAGATTACCTTGGTTTTATTAGTGATCAAGCTTCAGTGTCAAGATTTATACATCTTCTCCATGTTTTCGCATTGGGAACAAAACCCTCAAATCTGTCCTCCAATATTGAGCCCATTATGGCTCAAGCTCCTGTTCTGGGATTTCCTTTGGAGGTTATTTTTGCAGTACTCTGGGCTACATTAGACTACATCTCTGAAAAACCTTTCACTTGGGAATATTTGCTGTCTAAATTAGAGCAAAATGCCTCTATGGCTACTTAATTTGGCGCCATACTTCAAAGTGCACAAGCAGGTGTTGGAGTACCAGATTTTCCTACCTGTGGCCGCAATGGGAAAAGCTAATCCTGATTTTACATGTCTGTCTACCTCCACTTGAGTATGAGTCTTAGGAAGGTCACAAGAATGTGCTTGATTGTCATTTATGGACTCATTCTCTATTTCCTCTCACCTGAAACCCAATTTCTATGGTAACCAGACTCCGCATGTTAATTCAGATCTCAATAAAAAAGGTGTCTCTGAACCCTTTGATGCTTTTATTGTCTGAGGTACAACAGGCTGAAATTTAATAAATTAATTCCACAATGGATTTAAATCCCCTTTCAGAAACTAGCCAAGTAGGTATTCCCATGATTACCACGTCACAGCTGGTCCTATCCCATGATGTTACAAATAAACATGATAAATGCCTATTTTTTATTATCTATTTCAACTCAGTTGAAACCCATAAAATGTCCATTGATTTCCTCTTAATTAAAGGAGCTGAAGATAACTTCACGAGTTTAAATGTAGAGAAAGATTTTTAAACTTAACCTCCAAATGGGTTCATATGTATTGGGTGCTTTTTCAGCTCCAATGATGTTAAAATTCAATCAAAAGATGCCATTTCCTATATGTTACAAAATCACATCATATCTAATTATGAATGGATACCAATTTCATCCAGCTTTTATGAACTTTAGGTTCCAATATGAGAAGTTTCACTCTCTTTCTGCTTGGCATAACTTTCCGATCAAAATTACACAAATTAATAAAAGCAAATCCTAATCGCCTGTTGTAGTTTTGCTCCAATGTCCTTCTCCGCCGGCTGCTCCAGTGTGGGGCAGTGGCAAAACTCCCCCTGCCATTTTCCATCTGGCAGGAAAACGTGCTCATACTGGTTCACCCAGTCATTCCAAACCCATGGGATGATTCATTCCTCCCAAGGATCTCAACGCTCACCTTGCTTGTACCCAAGCAGTACCTCGCTGCCCCATGACGCTCCCCTGGAGCAACATGCGCTATGGGCTAAGGGTAAAATATGGGAAACTATTCCCATACCATGAACAAGCCATTATCAAAATGGCACAGGCGGTGATGACACCCGCTGGATTTATAGATTTCCACCCCTACAAGGGGTATTTAGACCTCAGCTTCACCTGTGAAGCTGACGCTGCCACTGCAGCAACTGTGCCCCTGGTATTCCAGGACACCCCTCTCCCCACAACTTGGACCCAGCTCCCAGCGGACACCACTTTGGTGGTCCAGTTTGCTGGTTTGCCCACCCACCTCCCCCTGAAGTGCTCCACCAGAAGCTGATGGACGGTTTGGCAGCCTATGGCTCCAACCCCATCTTGCAATTTGTGGTCTCAAATGGGGCCACACGACTCGCTGGGCCTTGGGCATATGCCACAATCACACTGAATTTAGTAAAATCGCCGTGTCAATTCCCCCTTGCACCATTATTCCTTCAGTGCCTGACCATCTGTTTTAGGCCTGCGTCAAGGGTGGGAAGATGATCTGCCCATCGTGTTTCAAGTTGGACCACCCAAAATGCAAGTGCCCCTCCTTAGCCACTTCTGACAGATCAGATGACTCATCCACCAACCTCCAATCTGCCGCCCACCCCGGACAAGTTCCTGTATGGGGCACAATCCTACCTCCCCTCCCCCAAAACTGGAAGCTGCAGCTGCACCTGTAGCCACCAATCAGCCTCCGCCTTGCCCCAATGCCACAAATGATTCTTCCAATCAAGAATCAGATTGGATCCCAGTTTGATCCCATGCTTCCTCAAAAAAATCAACCAAACCTCAACTGTACGCTGATTCCCCAATTTAATTCAACCAAAACCCATGGGAGTTATTGGCTGAAATTGACAAATCGGGTAAGCTCATAGAAGAACCATCTCTGCATTTTGAGCAGTTCATTAATGCAGAATGGGACGCCAAATAACCCTCTCAACTATATACCCCATGTCCAAATGCTGAATCGTTTTTCAGTGATCACCAGCTTGCAGTTGAAGCAGGTGCAATACCAGATTGTCGCCCCCTTTGTAAAGCTGTCGCCAAATCAGTGGTGATGCTCAAAGGAGGAATTTCACCTCCTGTTATCCCCAAAAGTCTTACTCAAAAGAGTAAAATCACAGTAAAACAATTATGCAAAAGTGTCAACAATGCTATCCAGAACGTGGCAACTATAGCATGGAACCCATAAAGCTAAAATTACCTGAACCAACATCGCCACGTTTGTTAAACTCCCAGATGCCCTCACCAAAGCTGAAAAAGCTTTAACTGAATATATCGGTGCCATTTACCTAGCTGGAAATTTCCATGAAGTACCATTTATTAGAGATATTGAGCCACATGTCGCAGATGCCCCAACGCCCTTACTGTCTGCAGTGACATGCACTCTACTATGGGAGGAAGAAGCTGTTGCCAAAGATGAGCCCCCCCAATCCCCTCCCCTTCTGCCATGGAGGGATAAGCTGTTTCTGCTGCCCACCTGGTCAGTTGTTTTGTTTGAAGTGTTTCACTCAATTCGCTCATTTGGGCGTTTTGTTTGAACCAATTAGTCACGCTAGTTTTTAGTTTTAGTTTTGGTAATGTCAGTCCCCTGGTCAGCTTACCTTGAATAAATAATATGAGAAGTTTCAACTTAGCTTCAATTTCAATAGTAGCTATTTCAGTAATTTCAAAGCTATAAAACTATTGGGGATGATCCTTGCTAACTTAAATGTGACTAACACTTAAAGCATATTTGTCACATCTTTTGGACATCTTTTTGTGAAGTTCCAACTTGGTCATTGTTTGATTGATGAATTAAGGCTATGTCAATAACTACTTACTTTCTGGAAACTAGTGCCTGCAATTTACGGTATTTCTATTTTTTGGGCAACATTTACTTACACTTATTACGTTTTTACATTTTTTAGGTCCAGGTATACCTAGAGTAAGGTGTAAAGGTATAGGTCTTATTCTATGGTAAAAACTACCAATGTGGTAATTAGATAGGTGGGCATTTGATTGCCACTTGTCACCTATAAAACCCCAAACTCTCATCCCTAATAAAATACCATAGTTACAGTACTATTTCTTATAGTAGCTCCTATTTTTTATCAATAAGCAACAGTTTAAGTATTTTTAAGAAAACAAATGTCGTTCATCTTTAACCTGTGCCATTTTTGGCTCAGATCACGCATCCTGTCATCAAACAGTAAAGCATCTTTAACTATAAAAACCCCTGTGAACCTGTGCAGTCACCACTTTTAATAAGTGTTGCTCACTACAGGGGCATTTAAGCTGAGTATCTTGAAGCAAGTAGTTACAGCATGAGTTTATGAGCCATCTGGTGTGGGAACCAATGACAAATTTGAGGAGTGGGTGTGTGAAGAAATCTTTGAAATTTAAGGTTAGATTACTGCATTAATAGAACTTTTGGGAAAAATTGCTGACAGCTCCTCATCTGATAACATCCTCAATATATTGACTGCCATTCCAAACTTATAAAAAAGATTGGCTACAAAGCCCTAACAGTTGTTTTTTGACTAAAGTCTAAAACTTTCTGAATTTAGAAGAACAATGATTTTACAACTATTAAACTTTATGAAAATGACTATGGCGGGATGCAGTGATTACAGAAGGAAATCAAAGTATTTATTTGTCTAGATACATAAAGCCAAAACTTATCTTACCTAGATAAACAAATGTATGGGCATACATTGAGACAAAGGATGTCATTATGAGCAAATTGGCATCCCAGAGCGCCATGCGAACCAAAAGAAGTAATTTATATTATATATAGCTCAAGTGTGATAAAAACATAGATCCCTTTGCTGATGAGTTCTATCAAGGAGCTCAAATCCTCAATGGGCAGAAGCAATAAATTATTTGAATGTACTAGTTAAAATAAAGTCTTCACTATGTATTACTGAGAAACAAATTAGGCCATTATTTTAGCTCTGAATTCTAAAAAGAAGACATCACATATGGTCAAATTTTTACAAATTTGTGGAACAACCTTTAAAACCCCAAATCTGAGTAATTTTTGTAAAGTAAAAGGTGAGCTTTAACAAAAGATTAAGCCTAAATCACCTGACATCAATGTGAAAAGGATGGATATATTGCAAAGTTCTTTGGATTAAACAAATATAAATTACAATGTCAACTTGGTTATACCTAATAAGAAATTAAGTGACTCATCAGGGAAAGGACCATGATGAATATTCATGAAATATTCTATTTTCGTCTATGCTCAATCCCCTAGTCCAATTAAAGGAAAATGAGTCCAAAATAAAATGAAGTGACAAAGCCCTATGCAAAGCAGCTCCCAGATAAGCAGTTGAACATGGAGCAGTATAACTTTGGATTGGACCCTTAAAAATCAATTCTGATGAGATCCATTAAAATAAAAAACCCCAATGTTAATGAACAACTTTTGCAAGCACTTGATTTGGCCAACATAGTGCTATTTTACAAGTCAATAGTATTTATTAGTACTCCAATTGTGCATATGTATAAATTTTGTTAGATCAAGTAAATTTCAAACAAAATCTTGATAATTGGGCTTCAAACAACATTACCTCTATGGCGTTTGTAAAACTAAGATTTTTACCAGATTTGGGCCATAATATGGTTTACAGAACTGTGATACTACAAACCACAGCTATTAAAAGGGGCATACAGTGCCTTGCTTTTATGGTTTGGATCACTTATTGTTAAGGCACTGGCAATTGTTTTACCAAAACAGAACTTTTATATTATAATCAGCACCAACTTCATGTGACAGTATGTAGTAAAGTGTAATTTTTAGATAATATTCTTGAACTTCTCAGCAACAATGTAACTTTCTTTTAACTAAAATGGGGAACCACTTTGGAGTAAGAAAATTTTTATATCAGTTCAATATGCAGATGGGTATTCCAATCAAGCATCATTAGAAGAGTTGATGCTCTAAAAACAACCTGACAAAATTAGAGAGCCATGGAATCTTTTTAAGGATGTAAAGACCAATAATTGTTAGTTACAAAGAGCAGCGCATTGTTAAAAGTGGTTTTATATTGAAGAGATTTGTGAACATCTCTATGCAAAAGTCCATATACCATGGGAAAAATAACTGAACATAGGCTGTGCCTAAGTTTAAAACCCAGCCCATTGGTAAATTTGAGTGTTGGTTGCCAACTTATTGATTAAGCCAGTACAGATATAAAATGGTAACATATACCCACTTAATTCAAACTGAGGAGCTTATATCTTTCCATGACTTTATTCAGCTAAATGAGATGGGATTACCAGATGAACTGAAATCCAAAAAGATTTTTTTCCATAACCGAATTAAAAACTTATCATGGTTCCATAAGACCAGAAGGTTGCAATCATTAAATTATATGAGAAATATTCTGGGGTGTTTTCACAAGACGATTATGACCTTGGATATTGCTGAGATTACTTGAGAGGTGTCATATCTTAAGAGCACAGGTTGACTAACACCAACACAAGGCACTCTATGAAGACAGTGTCTTTGGAGAACAAAAAGGTAAAAGAACTTCTTTTTCATAAATAAGATTTTATTAAATGTTAATGGAAGAACAAACCGTAGTTCTAAGTACTGACTACAGCTTTAAAGCTTCGCTCATCAATCTTCTCTACTCTCATGGTATTCTTTACCATCAGTTAATGACAGAAATAGATCCTTTTTCAATGGAAGTTACCTGCTTCTATTATCAGCTCATCCCTCATTCTTTTTATGCAATTATTTGACAGCGGAAAAGCACTAATTATTGGGGTCATAGCATAATGAAGAATTACATGGCCACTAAGTTAGCAACCTTGGGGTAATATCCACAATAACCATAGTCAGGCTATCAAAGTATGATTCTGGAGGAAAGCCCAAGGGGAATAATGCTAAGCCTATTGAAGACTAGTTTACGCTTGTGCACAAAATAATAATGAATGTATGAATAACAAAAGTGATATAAATACAGGCTCACGGGTCACAGTAATCTAGATACTAATGGAATGAGGTGCACCAGCGGGGAGTAAGGATATATTATGTCATATTTATTAATATCTGATGGATGCAACCAAGGACGCCAAAAATTTTAATAAAAATTTAGCAACTACATAAAATCATGGGTTCAGGCTCAAGTACATTCAAACAGACCACTTTATCTAAATATTAAAAAGTATAAAATTAATATAGATAATAACATTGATTGTTTGTCAAACCAAATATGACATTTTCCCCTACTTGACCAAAAATAAGGGTACAAAAATGATTGGAGGTCTAATAAGTTATTGAGAGCCTGTGGCTGTAAATCTGGAGGGCTGTTAGTACTTCTTAAGGACTTTACATGCTACCAGTTGATAATGTAGCCCTTAGTGGTATCATTTAGAGTATAGGCATCCATAGAGGCTTATTTTATGATATAAAAGGACCTTTCCAATGTGCTCTAACTTACTAGTCCTTCCAAGGCCATGATTATCATAGTACCATACTAATTCCCCTATGCTGAAAATGGGTAAGGTCCAACGGTCTTTGTTGTCCCATGTTTTAGCTCTAACTTTCAAAGCCAGCCCATAGGAGTAGGCGGAGCTTTACAGATGATCTAACTTCTGAGTTAGTTTCTCAAGATATTTATTGGACCTCATTCTTTATTCCTTAAGACATGAGAATAACGCGGGAATTAGAGAAGGATGCTTCCTTTATAAAAACTCAAATGGCGAGTGTCCTATGGATGAGTGATAAGTGATATTATAGGAAAATGGAGAAAGGCAAAAAAAGGATTTTAGCCAGATGCTTTTCAATAATCAACTTATTTAAAAGCCCCACAAGGGTACCGTTCACTTATTCAACAATGTTGTTGGTCTCAGTTTGATAAGGCGTAGACAATACCACTCTTATACCCAAAAAATTATTGAGTTTAGTGTCATTTGGTACGTAAATTTAGTATCATTATCCATTAAAATGAATTGAGGGCGACCATGTCAATAACTTATATTCTCCAAAATAAAAATAGAGGTGGTTGTAGCACCCAGATCTGTAACTTCTTTAGCCTTCACCCATTTAGTAAGGTGATCATGTCATAAAAAAATGCCATGATAATAGGGACAGATTATAAAATAAGGCAGAGCGTGAAGAGGCCAAGAGAAACAAGCTAATGAACTAGCCTGACCTGAAGTACAACTGAAGCAACGATGTGTAAAGGAAAAATATGCCCAAGTTGTTCTGGGGGTGCGCGTGATGGACATGGGGTGTTACATTTTCAGCCTTGCAATGCACCAGTTATTTTATTAGGTAAAAATGGTACATTATATTTTCTGGGAAAATTTGGGCTTCAAGTCCCGTTCAGTTTACTTTATTACCAAATATAGCAGAATCCAATTGCAATCAATCGCCCAAATGCAAGCTTACTCAAGCTATAGTACCACAAAGGATGGTGGTTTGCACTTTTTGGTTGGATCAGGCGCAGTGCATTTACCAATGAAAATAAATCTTAATTCTTTATAATTAACGTTTCAAGACCAATCTTCTTTTTAGTTAACTTATAATAAAAACCATGTTCATTTTAGTTTTCAGATCGTCCCATGGTCTGACCTCTTTGCAGACCTTCTTGAGGAGGTCACTAACAATATAGGTCAGTTTATATTATCTAAAGTAACTACAGATTCTGATTCACCTGCGCAGTCCTGGACCCCTCCAAATCTCGGCGTCCAATAATGCAATTACTAACCTGTACTAGTTTATGGACTACACCCTGGGGTCCAACCAAGTCCTCGCATTTTAGTATATGTGGTTGCATACAATATTGTAAACCTTTTCCTTAGGTCCTCTGTGTACTAGCACCTTTTGAGGTGCCCTATTCCCTTTGTTATTAGCGACTTGTTCCCTGGTCATGTGGCTGTGCATTCCGCACCACCTCTCAGGGAATGAGTGAGTTATAGATACTCTCTTTAGATCAATGGCCACGATTATATACTTGAATTGGCCACTGATATTGTTTAAGGGCCTACAACGTCAATTGAGATGGTATGCCAGGCAAACTAGGTTTGATTATTGATATTAAGTGGTCTTACATTAAGGCGCTTCATCTTGATATTCTTTGCAATAGATGAGAGTTTTTATGAATATTAAAAGCCATTAGTTTCCAAAATTGATAGTGACCTTAAATGTTTGAGAGTTTTCTTAAAAAGCTTGTCCTGTCGCCTTATGCACTCCAAAATTAAAACCAATATACTAAATGGGACAGGGAAACACAATGGGTAGTTCATTGATAGTTTTATAGAGTATCTAGTTCTTACTAAAAATATTCTGTCTCAGTTTTTCCAATTTACGTTGGACCTCTTCAGGTTCATTATTACATTGCTGAATTACCATTTTATTAGAATAAATAAACTGGATCAACCATTAAGGCTACAGTAGGAAACTGGAATAATCTTTTTGCATTTGATGCTTAAAGCCAGGCCAGTGTTAAAATTTTAAATTCATAGGCTTATATTTTAACGCCCAGCGGGACAGCCGTCCTTCAGGTTCCTTAATAGTTTGAAAATATCGCAAAGAGGCATGGTCTGTTACCATAGCAAAATGTATTCTGTGGACATAAACCTGAGATTGTTTAAAAGGTTAAATGATGGCTAGACATTTTTACTTGGTAACGGTATAATTCCTTTCTCTATATCCTGTGTCCAGCTGCAATAAGCAATGGGGAGTTGTACCCTTCAGAACCAAAAAGGGGATATCATTGCCCCTATAGCAATGTGGGATGCTTCTATCTGAAAGATAAACAGCTTAACAAAGTTGAGGTACTTAAGTATTTGTGCTTGTGTGAGGCACAGACTTGCTTATCAAAGGCCACCTGAAATGAACAGAACCACCCAGATTCTGTTTGCCAGATAATTTACGTATAAAGAGTAAATTGACATAAAAATAGGTCAAACACCCAAATTGGACCACTGAGGAAATTGTTAGAGTTGGATACTACCAACCAGTATTAACTTCAAAATTTAAGGAAATCACATATTTGAAAAGAGAATGACTAGTAAGTGAGGATGAAATCCACCTTTAGTAACCTTTTAGCATTATTTAACGTAATATAATGGTGAGCAGATGATTTCCAGCATTTCACTGGCATCACGAGTGCAACAAAAAAAGACAGAGCAGCCAGGGAAGGCCAATGCCCCAGAAGCTCAAGGTTTTGTTCACACATGAAAAAACCTTGTTGTGTCTAACATCCCAGGTAAGTCATGAGGCCTAAACGGCCAAGGTTGCTGAAAAAGTATGACCTATGGTTTGAAATGGCACAGGCTTATCCTTTAAAGGTCACCCTTTGGAAAGCCCTCCCCAGGCCATACTTTAGGCTCTTTCAAGCCTAAAAATGGCTTGGAGAGGGTACACCCTGGTGACAAGCTGACCTCAGCTGGAAATTCCTCAAGCATTTTAACTCAGGGTTCAGAATCGGAATTTTGAGTAATAATGGGATGATCAGTTTAACCATTTTGTCATACCAGCTTCAGTTCCCCGTCAACTCAAACTGTACCCCATTCTTGTGAAGGTAAAAAATATTTAAATAATTTAATGAAAGTTTTCCATGTACTGGCGGTAATAGCAGAACATCCCAAGGAACACTTGGATGCCACACTTATTAATTGGCCATGTCATACATTTGATGGCTTTTGATAAATGGTGGGTAGGGCCATAGGCCTTTTTGTCAATGCTGAACCCCAGATATTTGAGTTTCTCCCAGAAGAAGTTACTCAAATAGCTTGATTTTAAATCAACCTTGGTGAGCAGAGGAATATTTCTTCCAAGAGCTGTAGGTATTTGTTAAACGTTCTAGAAAAAACTTCTATATTTTCTAAAATAAACTAGGGCACAGGAGATCTTTAAATTACCCAATATTCTGTCCATAAGCCTATTGGAAGTTTGTGGGGGTGTTAAACAGCCCCTGTAGCATCTGAGTGGGTTAATGAAACCCTGGGCGGTTAGCATCAAACAATTCTCCTGCTCCTCAATAAGCAGCTTGATATGCCAGTAGCCAGAAATAAGTCCATAGCAGAGAAATATTGAGCGCCACCCAAGAAGTCTAAAACATTAGCAATCCGCAGTAAAAGATATTTTTTAGGTCTGGTAATACAGTTAAGCTTCCAGTAATCTATTAACATGAAGTTATAGCCCTATTTCTTTTTTAACTATCAATAACAAGGAGGTCCAAGGACTCTTGAAGGCACCAACATCATTTGTTGCATTATATGGTTAATTTCTATGTTAATATCATCCAACGCCTTTGAGCGCCTAATAGGATGAAGAGAATGGGCAGATGAGTTCTGGTATTGATTTGGTGTAACACATTGTGTGCACAACCCAAAGTCAAAATCATTTTTTGAAAAAATAACACTATAACTTTTGATAAGGGCCAAAGCTGTCCTTCATCTCCTTGTTAACCCCAATAGGCTTTCCCAAAGTACTAAAGAACAAATTGATTGATCAGTATCTGTTGGGAAATTTGATATGACTGGATGATAAGTCTGGAAGATTTGTATTACACTTAAAATGGGTCAGGTTTTCTCTCAAAGTTACTTAGGCTGATTTTCCTAAAAGTGATAAATTAAAGTAAAAGCAGGCTATAATTTGACCTAATTTTTATTATTGAAAAAATGGAATAAAATAGAATTCATAATGGTTTGGGATCTATTTGATCTAATTATTTGCTGAGCGGTAAAATTTTCTATCCCTTGATCAGGATGTGACTGATCATTCTCATTACCCTTGAAAGATTTAGACAAATTATGCTCTCCTTCCAATAGAGCCAGGGGAATTGATGGAGAAGAGTTTTCAGAAATGAGAGAATTCGGCGTAATCCTGACACTTCCCCACTCAAGTTTTAATCTTGGAGGAGGGTGAATCTTAAAAATCTGGGATGAATTTGGTTTATCACTACACCAGTATCAACATGGACAATTGAGTATGATAATACTTTTCAAAATATAACTCGAGAAGGACAAGAACAGTTAGATACTAAATTCTCAGTCCACCCACCAGGCTGATAGTGATAATACATAATGTAAACCGATTCTGATATTCAAGTAGGGCGGGTTTATGCCAATTTCTTCTTTGTGTTTCCTTTTGAGTGGTTAATTTAATTTCATGGCTTGAGCTTAAAGACAAATAATCTCATCAGCCAAATTTCTCATAACTAAATCAGAGTTTTAGGTATGCTTTATTTAATTATGGCCCAAACACTAGAAGGTATTGATTGATCTCACCGATATATGCACTTGAAAGGTGACATCTTGATGATCAAATGATAACTTATTTGATATGCAAATAAGGCACTTGGTAAATAAAAGTTCCACCAAGAGGGATCAGTGGAAGCCATCTTCCTTAAAATTGAGACTAAAGTTCCATTGACTCATTTAATGGCCCCATTTGTGGATGGATTGTAAGGAATGACAAATCGTTGGGTAGTATTGAATAATTTAGACAGTTTATGTAGAAGTTGTGAGGTAAAATTAGTCCCATTATCTGACATAAGGACCTTGGTACATCCACGTTGAGTGATAATGTGCTGGTAAAGGAATAGCGCCATAGTTTTAGCAGAGGGGGTGGCAATGGATATGGCCTCAAACCAATTAGTTAAGTGATTGGCCACCATAATAATGTACTAATAGCCATGCAATCCCCAATGAAAAGGGCCTACAACATCAATGCTTACCACTTCAAATGCTTTAGTTGGGGGAATAACTTGATGTTGATAAGTAGGATTGGTTGCTCCATGGCCTTTAAAAATGAGACATGAGTAAAGGGTCTCTCAAAAGAATTCAGTCATGGTATATCAGTAATATCGGGGTTTTAACCATTCTTGAGTTTTCTTTAACCTGCTATGACCTACTTGTTCATGTCCCCCCAAAACAGCATGAAATCTTGAGTTTGGGTGCAAAAAGGGTAACCACTTGGATTTGACCTTTTTATACAAGTCTCCTTCTTGAATCATGGTATCTTTGGTGATATTTTAAAAAAGTTTGATCCTCTTCAGATTCTTAATCCCACAACTCTGGACGTCCAATAAAATTATACAGCGTTCTTCCTTTCCCAAATCTAGGGTCAATATGGGCAGTTGGGACAGACCATAAGCATTTTGTTGTGAGCACCCAAATGATGCACAATAGAAAAATCATAATTTTGTAATCTTAGAGCCCAACGGGCTAATCTCCCATCAGGATCCTTCATATTTTACAACCATCTTAAAGAAGAATGGTCGGTAATAACAGTAAATTGGTTACCATATAGGAAAGAACGTAAGTGCTTAATAGCTAGAATCACAGCCAAACACTCCAGCTCTGTTACACTGTAGTTTCTTTCAGCTTTGGACAAAGGTTTGCTATAAAATGCAACGGGATGATCATTTTGCTCTTTGTCACACTGGGATAAAATTACCTCAATAGTGACATTACTTGCATTGGTATGCAAGAAAAAAGGCTTATTGAATCAAGGGTGAATTAAAAGAGGTGCCTTAGTCAAGGACATTTGCAGAAAATTGAACGACTGTTCCTGATCTGAGCTCCACTCAAATGGCACCCCTTTTTGTAACAAATGGAATACTGTTCAGCTATATCAGCAAACTTAGGTATAAATTGCGATAATATCCAACCATGCCAAGAAAGACTTGGATATCCCACAGAGAGGTTGGAGGAGGCATTTGTAGAATAGTTAGAATTTTGTTTGAAAGGGGGTGAATCCCTTTAGCTGATACTTGATGTCCTAAAAATTCCATTTCATTTTGGAAAAATGAACATTTGGAAGGTTGCAGATTTAGGGAAGAATTCTGATTTTGTTTGCAAACTTTTTTTAGATGACCCAAATGTCTGAAAAATGTTTTGGAAAACACGGTAATATCATCTAGGTATACTAAAGCACAAGTGAGCTTTAAATCTTGTAACATATCCATCCATGGACCATTGAAATGTTGCTGGCACATTGCTCAATCCTTGTGGCATATGGGTTATTTCAAATAAGCCTTCACTGAAAATTAGGGAACACTTAGCTCGGTCTTCCAGGGATAACTCAATCTTCCAGTATCCACTGGCTAAAATCATTGCAGAAAAATAAGTTGAGTTAGCCAACAACCAAAGGGAATCATCAATTCAAAGTAAAGGATAACTATCTCAGAAAATATTAGCATTCAATCTATGATAATCCAAAACACTCGATGAGAACCATCTTTTTCTTAATTAACAGCAATGGAGAGGCCCAAGGACTATTGGAGGGTTTCAATAATCCAGCCTCCAATAGTTGATGCAATTCTTTGGTAACCTGGGCTTCCTCCACTTTAGACTTATGTTAGAGCTTGGCATGAATAGGAAGGTGATCGCTAGTTTCAAAGGAGTGTATTACTCCTTTCATTTTACCAAAAATTGTAAGTATTTTATTTAACTGAGGCAAGCCAACCAGGGGACAGGTATTACCAAAAGAAAGAAATGACATGAAACCTGAACAGGGTCAACTCCGTCAAAGAAAGTTTTTCACCTCTGGATTGGGACTCAAATTTTTTCTGGTTACGTCATGTATAAGATTTTCGTGTTATGAGACCTACTAACCGCCAATAGCTTCCTTTGGCTGGCACCCCGATTGATGTGCAAAGGGCAGGAATTGAACCCGCAACCTTCAGGTTGGTAGCTGTACGCCCTTACCAACTCGCCTTCCACCCCCCTCAAAAATTGTAAGCTTGGCAAAAATGTCAGAGTATTCTTCTAATAATTGAAGTACTTGTCTCTCCTGTTCCTTTAGTGAGGTGTTTTCCAATTTCAGGCCCCACAGTAAGAATTTCCCAATCACTTTCCAGCCCAAAGTCTTGTAAGCTTCCAAAAGGTTTAACATCATAGATTCATTATAAGGGTAGTGACTTGACATAAGCAATTGGATGGTTTTAATCTATCATTTTTGGTTCATTGGTAAGGTTTGCCAATAAAACAGATAATGATCCAGAATAAGCATAACTTAATACTCCAGGACAAGGCAATAATTCTTTAGCAGAAGGGTGGAAAATGCCTTGGACTTGTGACAAATATAATTTAGGAATAGAAAAATGTAAAGAAGTATTAATAATTACCTGTGATTTTAGCGGAATGACTAAATTCTTGGGGGAGAAAAAAGCACCCCTTCTTTGATATCCGCTGATGGAGGGGGTAATCTTTACTCGAGGGTCTCCAACATGGTATTGAATAGAGTAAAACCTTTTAGACCTTCCAGCAGACATAACTGACGTTTGGTATAAGCAGGTTCAGATAAAAGTAAGGGAACTCTACCCCAAAAGGGAAATTGATGAATCAGGTAATTAATAATTCCATCAAATTCACATAAAAATTGAATCCCCAAAAGTAGGTCATACATAAATTATTGAGGATGATAGCAGAAATCGTAAAAGTTAACTTCCCAATTTTTAATGGAAGTTACAAAAAGGCTCCAATTGACCAAGTACTCTGAGGTCCTGCAGTACCATATTCTTCATAATAGGAAATATAAGTGTTAACTTGATCCGCTTGATAAATTTCAATGAGAAAACATTCACTGGGGACCCAGTGTCAATGATAGCTTTAGCATTGACTTGATTAACTCAAACGTCAATTTGGGTAATGGTACTTCCAAACTGAGAGGATAAAGCCAACAAGGAGAGCAAGGAATAGGAGGAATATTCATCTTTATTATACTCCACAGGGCTTTGAAGTTCCTGTTGCATACTCATATATTATCAAGGTGAAGAATCTTATTGGTTTTAGTTTTTTCCTTTTCTCATCAGCTTCTTTTTCATAACAGCGGTACTCAGTATGGAAATATTGATGACAGTAATTACACTGAACCGCTCTAGTATTCTCAGGCATGGCAAAGACTTTGGGCTGACTATGTCTAGGAGACTCATAAACTCGGGGGTTTTCAGAGAATTGAGGGGGCAACTCCAATAAGGCCTCCTAAATGTCTAACACACTTCTGAAATTCTTCCTTACGCTGATAAGATAAACTTGCATCTGAGTCCTAGAAGTAAAAGCAGACATAACTGCAGTAATTACATTATCTAAATTTAACTGACCACACGCTACCAAAGTATGAAGTTTCTGATAGAACTGATGAGCAAAATCTTTGATAGATTCATTCTGGTGGGGCTGTATACCCATAAAAGCAGGCTTTTGAGAGGATAAGGTTTGCTCACTTCTAACTTCTTTAATTAGCGCTTCTTTGACATGAGACCAATTAGAGCAAGTCATCAAGTGGGGTACCATGATATCCTGAGCCAATTTGGTAAGGCAATTAGGCAAGTAAATCATCCTTTGGTGATTTGTAGCCTCACTCAGAGCCTTCTCATATAGATAGAGGAAGGATATAATGCTGCCTTCCCCAGGAGAGTACTTATCTTTAAATACCGGTTTAAACTCATTGGAGCATTGGAGGTCAAAACATGCACTCCAGGGTGTTCTGATTGAGTGGAAACATAAGAGTTGGAGTCCAAAGCTTGTGAAGAAAATTGAGGATAAGGCCTGACAGTCTCAGTACAAATTTCACTAATCCATCAATTCAAATCAGCATGCCCCACTTTATCATCCAACCAACAAAATAGTTCATAAATTTGCTCCTTCTGTGCATTGTACTTAAGTTCCATTGTTTAAATTTTTGCTTGGAGCATCTCAACTTTTGATTCTTAAGCTTGTAGCAGAATGTCTGTGTCCTTTGCCCATTTACCTAGATTACTCAATTTGTCATATAAATACTGAAACGACAGGAGAGGATCAATTGTTACCCCATCAGGTGTTAGGTTACACTCCATGGCCACTTTGTAAAGTTGCTCATGTAATCAGTCCATCATGATCAATAGAGAGTCAATTTGTTGAAGGGATTCTGAATGCTCATCAACACCCAGGGTCCCCCAAGGTCCATCTGCACCTTGTGGTCCGTGGGGCCCTTCAACCCCTGGGGGTCCACGATGCCCATCAGCGCCAGGAGGTCCACGAGGCCCATCAGCGTCAGGAGGTCCACGTGGTCCTTCAACCCCAGGAGGACCCATAGCTCCAGAGGTTTTTTCTACTTCTTTGACTCAGAATTGAATTCTAGAGTACTATTGCTCTAATTAGAAAAGATTGTTTTTGATTTCCTCTTCCCTAGATTGAATATGCTTAAAAAGTTGGGAAATACCCTCTTTCCATTTTCGCTGAATTTCTTGAACTCGCTTTGAGAACTGTACATCAACGAAACTGGACATACCATGGTCAAGCTAAATAAGCTGTTGATGTACTTAATTGAGAAAGGTCCACTTATTGGTGATGGCATTGCAATTATCTCTGCTAAACTCAGAGGCGGATTTGAAAAATTTGGTAACATAATTATTGAAGGACTGGATTCCTTCTAGTAAATTAAGCATCCCTTGATGATGCATTCCCACTACTGGCAATAATTGGTATAAGGTAGGGTTCAAGCTGATGCAAGTATTTCTAAGTGCAAATTTCTGGAATTTGGGAGGTTTGCAACACATCCTGCAAGATAGAGGGTACAGCATTGGAATGAGATTAACTAAAATGAATTTTAGTAATTTAGCCCCCTCAAGCATTTGATTAAAAAGTATCATAAAGCCTCATGCAGGATTTGAAAGTTCGTTGTAAAGCTTAAGTTATGATCATAAAGTTCCAGGTTGGCACGGAATTCCAACGTGGATGGTACTCTTGGGATTTTGTTTCTAGTTAAACGGATCCATAGTAAAATACTGCCTTGCTCATGGTCTTGAGATTCTTCAGGCAAAAAATGAGAATCCATAGTAGTGATTGAAATTTTTACTGGTGCATAACTCAGAGTACCCCTGTAGTGAGCACCACTCTGGAAGTTTTTAAATTACACTTCCAATGGGTCAGGTTTTCTCTCAAAAGTTACTTTAGTGGATTCTCCTAAAAAGTGATAAATTAAAGTAAAAGCAGGCTATAATTTGATTTTGTTTTTCATTATCAGAAGAATGGAATATTTAAGTTTTTATAATGGTTTAGGATCTATAAGATCTGATTAATTGCTAACAATTGAATCTACTATCCCTTGATTGGGTTGGGACTGATCATTATTAATTTTGATAGAACTAAATATATTATGCTCTCCTTCCAATAGAGCCGGGGAATTGATGAAGTAGAATTTTCAGAAAAGAGAGAATTTGGCGAAATCCCAACAATAAGCCTAAAATATTGATGGCAGATTATTGATTATTCACCAGAATCAAGCTTAAAATATTCAAAGATCTAATATGAAATAAGATGAGTCAACGCTAAGTTATTTAAACCTGGCCAAAAATATGCTAATTCCTCTGGAACCCACAATGACAAGACGAGCATAATGGATTTTGAAGAAGCTGAGTAGCTGAGATGATGTGCCAGAGAGTGGCCAAAAAGATGAGCATAAGATGGGAACCAAAGGAAAAGGAGTGGAAGTTGTTTAGTTGGTATCTGTTGAAAATTCTAAAGGCTAACAGATTCTGAAGGTTGAATGATAGAATGATTATGCCAAGTAATAAAAATCGTGATTTGAGAGCTCTTAGTCTCCATTTTATTAGTTTATTATATTTTTTGAGGGATGGCGATAATTATATTTCTCTCCCACTGTATCAGTGAGTGCTAGCTCCTGTACAACTTTTGGAAGATTGTATTCCCCTATGCCAAAATCCTAACTGTGGTGTTTACTACATGAGGCCCACAGATTCTATCATATAAGCCTGTTCGTCTTTATGTACCAATGTCAGATATAACTAAAGCTGATAATAAACCATCTTTGACTATCAAGTTGTTGAGTAAGCCAAACTTAAAATTGTTTTGGACACCTTGTGCTAAACCAAAGATGATCTGCGTTGTAATAGTAAAGACCTGGTGGATCATATTGTAGCAAAGTCCAGGAAACTTTTTAACAATGATCTACAGAGAAAGTTAAAATTAGACCTTCTTGTCAGCACAGTCAACTGGCTGCAGCGCATTGAATAGAGATTGGATGAGGGACATTCCTGCTTTAATTCCTGATGAAAACAGGCGACCAACAAGAGGATGCCAGTGAAGACCAGGGGCACTATGATAATGGAGTAACTGAGGGAGTGGAAGAAAAGCTCTTCGCTGCACAAGCAGGCTGTGGAAGTCAGTTTTTCAATAGTGGTAGATCTGGAAATGATTCCGCCTCATCAGAAAGAGTTCCTCAAGTATTCACGTTGTTGCTGACTGAAGAAGCCCAGGCTGCACCCATACTGGTAGATAAGATGAGTTCCACTTTCACTTCTGTGTCCCCCCTCATTGGGAGTCATGTTATAATTAATGGGAAATGACTCAGTTTGCCCAAAGAGCTCGTAGGTTTGAGCATAATGGGGGTGTTTCCTCAATAAGTTGCCCTCATTCAATAAGGTTGGGAACATGCATAGGTTCTTTAAACAATCTGAATTCGCTATGGAGAGAGCTTCAGATCACCAAAAGGAAAAGTTGTTAATCTCCACCCAAGATGTCAAGAGCGCTGACCAGGTTACATGTGTCTGAAAGATAGCTACGTCACTTACTGGAAGTCAAGGAGATGGTGCTGCGATTGTTTATGGGGGTCAGAAAAATGGCTCAAAGAAAGCCAATCATTCTTGACCATTGGGTTTCAGCGGAATGAGATCATGCCAGGGTTTGCTGACTAATTTAATTCTGAAGCACACGTCTTAGTTGGGTCAGGAACGCTGTCTGAGGCCAGTGTCAGAATCACAGTAACTGCATCAGTGAAATCACACAGGAGCTGTTAAACGTGATGGCTCCAGATTTGCAAGGGAGTATTTTTTTGGCTAAAATTGTTAATTACCTGTGCTGACTGGCCATCACGTTTAGTCTGCCTAATCTGGAGTAGAAGCCTTCAAAAACTTCCACTGGGCTCCTTCTTCAGGTGGCCCTCAACAATTGAATTACAATCTTCTGGCTTATCCTCATCCATCATATAATTTTTTGGGTTGCCCTCATCTTACATATTACTCAGATAAATTATAAAATCTTGCTCAACCCTCGACCTGAGCCACTTCAGGATACTTGGAGATGGAATGCCTTTGAAGTAACGTGTTATGCATGCAGTCATCTCAGTAATAGACTTTAAATTGTTTTATTAATTGGCAGGTCCACGTCGTATAGTCAGACTAGTATGACTAAGGAAAAGATCAAGTGGAGTAGAGACAGGACTCTCTACTTCCACCAGTTTGATTTTAAGTGTCCCATCTGAACACAATAAGATGCTTTCCACAAGACCTTGTAATCCCACGGACGAATTGCTGTATCAAAAACCTTCTGATGACTTACATGTGCTGAACTGTTCGCCAGCCAAAAAAGGCTGTGGTGGGTGAGGGCCATCAGAGGGTGCCAAAACCCTATTCCTGTCAGATTTTGGAGCGAGCTACTTCTGACGAACCCAACCTCCTCTGATGTAAGTCTTGGGGAGTTTTGGGACCATGGGTGTAATACCACGTATCCCTTAATTATTTTAGGCCTGGGGACCCAAAGCTCTAGGGCGTTGGATTATAACTTTTTTGCTTTTCTTGGTTGAGAAGTCTTAATCCAGATGAAGCATCTAGATAAGCAATTCCAAATAAATATACACTTAATTTTAATTAAAATGGGTGAAAAGTGAGTTGTCATTATTTTCTTAGAAATGAAATATAAGGGAGATCCGTCAGGTTACCCAATAAATTTCCATGCATACTAAGCCAAGATCTATTTCTCATTACCTAATTTGGATTAATTCACCGCATAGATTGAATTTTAAACCCCTATATTAGGTAGTTTTGGGCGATTAATATGTGACCGCATTAGTCAGGGATTATCCCCAAAGTTGCAAGGCGATGATTTTTGCCAGTGATTATCCGCAATAATTTTGACAATTTGGATTCAATTCCCATCATCTACCTCATCCAAATGTTAGATTTGGGAAGGAATCCTGACAACACCCTCCAATAGATCTTGGCGCAGAGGGGAAAATGGCCAGAGGAATTGACTGTGTACATGATTTACCACGGTACCCTGAACAACCTCCACAATTGAGTGTTTGTTGCCCCGCCTATAAATGACTTTGTAAGGCCCCAACCTGTTGGTTCCTAATTTGTTGTTGCAACCTCCAGGCCGATGATGGTAAAAAGAACTAGGTCACTTGGTTGGAAGGTGTGCAGGGCTCATGCTTATTATTAAATGATTAGTTTCTATACTTTTGGTAGCGGATAAGTTCTCAGAAGCCAGAGACTAAAGTCATATAATTTCATTAGAAATACTTCACATAGTAACTTCAGGGGCATCAGGAGAAGCTTGATCTAACATGGTCTGCACTTTAGAAGGCAACATAGGATTTCTTTCATAAAAAGCTTGGAAGGGCGATATCTGATTTATGTGGTCATAGTTTATTCTATAGTCCAGAATTGCACTAGGCAAATATTGGGGTCAATGAAGGGGGTTGGTCGTGGCCATTTTTAGAGAGTTGCAGTCAAAGTACCATTCACCCGCTCTACTATTTCATTGGTTGCAGGATGGTAGGAAGTGGAAAATACCTGGGTGGATCCCATAAGTTCAGCCAAATCATTCACCAGTGACTATAAGAAATTTTGCCCATTATTGGAGAGAATTATGTTAGGGCACCCATCCTGGGTGATAATCTGATTATATAAGAAGGTGGAGGTAGCTTTTGCTGAAGCAAGGGTAGCAATACAGCTTTGATCCACTTAGTTATATGATCAACAGCTAGAAAGAGGAACTGATAACCATTAGAAGCTTGAGGGAAGGGTCCCACAACATCAATGCTAATAGTATAGAAGGGTTCACATGGCGGAATCATTGAATGTTGATATTGAAGTTTTGATCCAGCTTGGCTTTTACATACTAGTCAGGGCTCTAACACATCCTGGATTGAAACAAGCATTGCTTCCCAATTGCATTCAATTTTAAGCCACTGGTAGGTTTTTCAAATTCACCTGTGGCTGACTTGACAATGTCCCTCTAATATGATTTCAGTTCTCGCCAATGGGCGTATGTAGGGCAACCATTTTTGAGCTATAAGTTTTTTATAGTTTAACATATTTAACATGGAGTTTCACCAATCTCGAGGATAATTCTTTTTGAAGGGTTGAGGATTCATCTTTCCATAAATGTGATTGAGTTAAGAGGTCATAGGGTCGATACTCCTCAGGGTCAGTTAAAGTTAATATGGGAAGCTGGGATAAGCAATCTGCACTTTGGTGTATCAGCCCTGGTTGATGATCAATGAAAAATCGTATTTTTAAGTTTTAACGCCCAGCGGGCTAACCTCCTGTTGGGATCCTACATTTGCTGTAGCCAACATAAGGAAGTATTATTGGTGATTATGGTGAAAATTTTCCCAACTAAATAAAATCAGAAATGCTTAATAGCCTGTAGTACTGCCAAGCATTTGCATTCTGTAACACTATAGTTGTGTTTGGATATGATTAAAATTTTGCTATAGTAGGCAATAGGATAGTCCACTAAGTTTTTTGTTATGCTTAGATAATATGGCTTTTATGAATATCACTAGCATCAGTGAAGAGGAGAAAAGGTTTATCAAAAGTAGTATAGGACAATTACAAGTCTTATGTATCGAAAAGAGTGGTTCAGAGTTAAGTGATGTAAATTGGCCAAAAGACCCTGGTTGAGTCCAGGTGGAACCCCTTGAATCAAAGTAACGCTTTTAATAATAATCTGGCAAGTCAAATGAGTTCAGATGATCAGATTGCACTGAATCATCAACCAAATTTGGGAAGTTTATTGGAAGCTTCTCTCCAGGCCACTTCCACTTTAGTACAGCCTACACCGCGGACCAGCCCCTTTTATATGGATAAAGGGATTCCAACCAAGTGCAATTTTTCCAGACCACTGATTGGGTGAAACACATCAAAACCTTACCACACGGACTTATCTTACCTACCCACCATTGACCATCTCTTCAAAGTGAAGTGAAGCTTCTGAGCTCTGATAGGTCAAATATCAATATTCCCTAATTTGGATGTTACTAAGCAATCCGAACTTTGAGCCTCAACACTTTAAAATCCAAAATATTGACTTATTAAGAGGTTTAGGTTTCTTTACCCTGCAGGTAACACTAATAAAACATATAAAACTCAAATCCCTGTTTTTTAGTATATTTTATCCCATTTTTTCCTCCTGTGGTATTACAATCTCCAGTTTTATAATAGCAGTTAAGAGGTTTATAATCCTGTACTGCTAATTTATCAAATACTGTGCAAATTAGCACTAGTGAGCTTTAACCCCCACCAAAATTTGACAAGTGGTACTCACTATAGGGGAACCTGTACACCACAAATACAACAAAACAATGGAGGCTGGTGGTTCAGTAACCCCGACCTTCTCATGGAGATAAACCTCCGGCTAGCCACTATTGAACTCTAGATAGCTAGTGCTTTTTCTCGCCTCAAAAGGCTCAAGCAGTACTCATTTAAGGCCCTTATGGGGCCTCCCCTGGTATCCATAAACCCCCTTTAGGAATGAGCTTACCCCAGGTAAGGGAAGAGTTGCTTCTTTCCTCTTTATGTATGAAGTTTCTATGGAAGGGGCAACGGACCATCATAAAATCAAGTACCTCCTTCCCTGCTTGAGTCGTGGCGCTCAAGAGATAATGGTTTTGCACATGGACACCCTCAGTACCTGGGCGGAGGTGAAGCAAGCACTCACTTAGGAATTCGGCTCCCTACAAAGTTTGAACAGGCAAAAACAGGCCTTTATATTATTTAGCCTGCAACAGGGTGAATCCATCTCTTCTTTTTCTGAACGCTTTTACACTAAAGCTCAACCCTTATTGCTAGCATAGATGCTACCCCTAGACGGTGCTATTGTGGCTATCTTGGCTGGCTAGGCGTCCCATCCCTCCTTGTCAATGCATCTCTATTCTGTAAAGCACTCATATAAAATGTACGAGATATTAAGGAAGCCTTGTTAGAGGTGGCCGAGATTTATGAACTTGACCCTATGTAAGGGCCTCTGAGCCAAGCATCTACGCCGACTATTTTAGCCCCTACTACGGTTGCTTCCCTCTTAAACCTGCTCCTATGGAGGTGCCATCATAAACTGCTTCTTCTTCTCATAATGATAAGCAGATGGTAATGGCTGTGATGGGGAAGTGCTTCTCTTCGTCTTCATCTCAAAAAGCTCAAATGGTGAAAGCAGTCATCCTTTTCTTTAATCATCTTTTTCTTCAGCGAGGCCGTCCAAACTAGTTTCAAAGCCTGCTCTTCAGCCTAAACACCTTTTTCAGATATCAATCGCCCCCACTAACAATAAATTAAAATGATCAGGACACAAAAGTTAAATTTATGTTTTACCAAAGCTCACCTCCACTTATCAACCCAACGCTGGGGTAGTTAAAGCATCCATGCCCACAACGCTACCTCCCTCAACCTCTTATCCAGCTAGCTTTAGTCTAAAATCTGTCTCCATGAGGCAGCACAAACCACATACTTTGGAGGAAAAAAATAAAGCAGTGACAATTTCAACGCCTTCCCCAGGAGTTAGTAAGTTGGATGAACAACCCCAGAATCTATACTGTCATAAGAGAAGCCCTGAACTACCTCACACCTTGTGGGATCCCTAACATGCATTGATAACCCCTGTGATGATGAGTCTGAAGGGGGTGGTGATGATGTGGGTCATTATGTTCTAGGAGCCCAAGTGAAGTGGAGGTACCTAACCAATTAAACTCGGAGAGAATAGAATGGGCTAAGGTACCCTGCCAAACTTATCTTCGGCAAGGGTTGAGGGGTCTGGAGGTTATTTAAACTGCCAGTGAAGCTGACCAGCTCATCGCCACATTTATCCAATCTACCCAGGTTTTCATACCCTGCTTTCAATTAAAGAAAAATACCCTGAAACTGCTAAAAGACTTGTCTCTAATCTCCGTTCAAAGGAGGTCCTCGCTCTTCCCCCCAACTTGGGTGGAATTTTTTCTAAGATGGAGGTTATTGTTAATAGAGTGTGGGTTAGGGATATATCAACACTTGATCCCCTAAGAACGTTGTGTCATCCATCTTATGAAAAAAATTAAGTTGGCCCCTGACCTTGACTATACACAAGATTTTGGAATGGTGGATTCTGTAAAATTCTGAGGATTGTTCGTTTGATAATTATAATCCTGCACGCTTAATTGGGAAGAATTTCCGTCAAATGTGTCTTGATATTGCCAGTGACTTATGGTATTTACGCCATTTGGAAACTCACAGGCGTACTCAAATAGCCCCATTTTCTTCTGGTCAATTTCAAGCTTAATTTTCCCTTCATATTTGAGAACTTCTTAAGGCAGGCAGATATACAAGCTGTGAATTTGGCTCTACCAGCTTGTTGACACTTCTCAAAGAAAGGATTCTGATAAAAACCAGGAAAGAGATAAAATAAAATATCTTTAATAGAGGATATTTTAATGATAATTAATCATTAGGCCAGGAGCCACTTTTTATACATCTAGAGCATCTCCTGGCCACATTTAAGCACATAATACAACATATTATTTTACCACCTCAGATTGCCCTTGAAATTATATGACTGAGACCTATTGCTAGGTTTATTGTGGCAAAATACTTTCAAAATTGGGAGGATTGCAGGGACAAAAATCGCAATAAGAACATGCAAAATTATCCTAGGATCCTCTTGATTTGAGTTTTGTCATACTGCTGACAAGGTACATCTCCTTTGAATTTCTGCATTGATTAAAGTAGATGATGTACCCCTAATCGGGACGTTGGTAAGCTCTTACTCAAAAGTACTATTTATCATTTGGGCGGTCCATGTCACAGAATCAGCTAAGAAGAACTAGACTGGGCTTCCAGTCGGGGTGCATGAGCACCCAGTGGAGACCCCAGAATACCAGAGGCATAGCGGTCCAAACAACTAATAGAAGTGGGGTTCTAGGGGAGACGTGAGGAAAGAAAAAGTTCAGTAATGTACCAAAGGCCCCCAATGCAACATCTGGTTTGCCTTGGGGGCAACCGAGAGTCTTGCTGGGGCAACCCCCAAGGGTGGGAGAGGCAGGGAGGATGACAACTCCTCCAGGGTTTGCGGTTGCTGGCCTTCAGGTTCCAATAGGGGGGATTGTGCGCCAGCGGGGGATAGTGCATAGGCTGCCACGTTATTGGAAATATGTGAATAGGTCTGGTAAACCCCATGAGAGGGGCTGGTACTGAGCTTCCTCTGGAGGGGGCGCTCTAGGTCCCGTTGGTAGGCAGGACCTGCAGCGGCAGGGGCAGCTATGGAGGCCAAACCACGCGCGGCAGGCCAGGGACGCCTTGGGGCTGCTCTAACTGGGGAGCAGATTCAGCGGACTCAGTGACAGAATGGATGGAGGGGTCTACATATAATGGACGCGGGAAAATGGACAATGCAGCAGGTTCGTTGTCAGGGCTGGAGAAGATTATTGCATTTATGATCTGCTGCCATGTGAAAGGATTGAGCGAACATATAATTCATTCAGCGAACATTTGCAAGATGATTTGGGCAACGGTGCACTTTGTCAGATTGATCAATGGGATTTTTTTAAATCTTAGAGGCAGATGGAGGCTGTGGCAAACTAGGCGGATTTTCAGATTTTATTTGATTAAAGGAAAAGAGAATGAACTGACAACTGCCCTTGGTGGGGAAGTTGCCTTTTAACTGGGCAATATGCATGGGGAGATATTGAGGGATTGGTCATTTGGGGGATGGGGAAGGGACTTGGTTGGCTGGCTCAGAGGGGGTAGAAGGCAGCTCCCAATTACAGCAAAATATTAATAAATCTTTTGCAAATTTTCCCAAATTTTGGGGCCAAGCCAAGTCAATACTACCAATCCAGGTCCTGATGACTCAAATTAGCCAGTTAGCACAGCTTGGGCGGTCTGGATTTGTCCCAGGAGGCAGGGGTCCATGGATCAGATTTGTTGTGATTCAAGCTAGTCCCATGATTGGGCTACTTGTATGATCCAAATTCCATGGATCCATTTTGGAGTGTTGGTCCAGGCGATCCGAGTAGTTTGGAACTGGGTTTATGATCTGAGTGTGATGGACGAGGTCTCTGAAAACTGCTACAAAGCAGTTACGCAAGAGTGCAGGTGAGTGCCCACAGGCAGGATAGTCATGCTGTGGAGATGTTTCTAATCTGACTGTGTGAAACCACTTTACCACGAAAGTTTGGGCAACAGTCAAGACAATGCTGGCGCTCAGAAGGAGGGCCTGACCCCCTGAGAGGGTGTACAAGGACTGGATGGCCTTGTCAAAGTCTGAGCTGCTGTCCATGTGGGGTTTCCAGGATTTTCTTAATAAACTATTTGCAAATGCAAAAACTTATTTTCGAATTTATTAAGTTTTTTACTTAATTTATAGAAGATAAAACTGCTTTACACAGTTTTGCCTGCTCAGATTTATACTGAGCTTAGTGGGGAAGAGCGGGTCCTGTTCCTGCGGAGTCCTTGGGCGTCTTCCCAGCCTTGGGCCCTATTTGAGAATCTAGACCCTCAATTTTGGCGTTGAGGCCCATTCTCAAACTTGGGCTGGGTACCCTCAGGGTTGCAGAAACATTTCCGCATTTATTATTTGGCTTTGATTTACTCTCAAAGCCTAGGCCATTCTCTTTGCCTGTATTCCCTGATATTAGTTCATTGCCTCTTTTGGGAATATTTCGTTTGGTGACATCTGGTTGGCCAGAGTGCCGTTTGCAAGGATTTTCATCCTTGTCAGTACTCCCATGAATGATGGGTTTGGCCACACCTGATTGGCCAGAAATTCATGTCTGAGGGTCCAAACCCTCAATGCCGCATTTAGTAATATTGGATTTGGCAGCATCTGGTTGGCCAGAGCGCCATTTCTGAGGCTTCCCTTCCCCGTCAGCCTTTCAATTTTTTTAATTCTGATTTCGAGGCATCTGATTTGTCAGATTGCCATTTACAAAAATTGGTGCGGTTGAGCCCCTCTCCCCTGGCCTTGACTATTGCCCTAGGGAATACTAGGGCAATGTGATGGTCAGGCAACGCCTTGACTATTACATCAACCTCCCCAGATGAGAGCCACCTCCAGTTCCAGAACTCCTCTACCTTCTGTGGGCAGTTGCTGCAGTCATCGGCTGTCTGCCAGGTGGACTCCTCCACTGGGTAGCCTACCCTTTGACTAGGTACCAGCACTTCTTCTGCGAGATTTTGACTCCAAGATTTCTTCCACCTCATAATCCACCTCTCCCAGGTTTCCGAGTGGACAGGCTCCAGTTTCTCTGGGAGAGAGCCTTTGAACTTCCTCAGTTATGAGACATGCAGTACTGGATGCGCCCACGATCCCTTGGGGAACTCCAGCTTGTACGCCAATTTGTTTACCTGGTGGAGGACCTTGAATGGGCCCAGAGCGACTGGTTTAAATTTCCTACAGCTTGCCAGCACCGAGTAGTTTTTCAAGTTGATCATCACTAGGTCTCCTTCCTTTAGCACTGGGGCCTCAGATTAGTGAGTGTCAGCCTTCCTCTTCTGCATTTCTATTGCTTTGACTAAATTCACATGCAGGGCTTTCAGGTTTTCCTTCATTTCTGTTGCCAAGTTGTTGGCCGCTGAGTTTGGACCTCTGGGGTGGGTTTCCACCATCTTTGGGTGGAACCCGTAGTTCACCATGAATGGCGACATTTTTGTTGACAAATGGGTCAAGTTATTATAGGCGAATTGGTCTAGTCTTAGCCAGTCCATCCAGCGTTCCTGTTGTGTAGTCATGTACATCTCAGGTACTGCTCAAGGACTTGGTTAACTCATTCCGTCTGGATGTCTGACTGCGGGTGGTAAGCTGAGGATCTGCATGGCTTGATCTGAAGATTTTCGAGTAGGTGTTGCCAAAATTGGGCGATGAATTGGGGGCCTCTATCTGATACTATCTCCTCCAGTAGACCATGGCGGGCGAACACCTCATTAATGAAGATATCCGCCATGCCCTTTGCTGTGATGGTGGAGTTACAAGGAAAGAATTCCGCTTACTTGGTCATTCTGTCTACCACCACCATCACAGCATCGTATCCCTTTGATTTTGGAAACCCCATTATGAAGTCCACACTCAGTGAGGACCATGGCATTTCTGCAATCTGGAGGGGCTTGAGTTTTCCTAAAGGCTTCTGCCTAACGTGCTTGGAACAGGCGCATGTGACACATTTCTGGATGTACTCCCTCACGGCGCTGAGCATCCCCGGCCAGGAGTAACTCTGGGCCAGGAGCTCTATGGTTTTCTCATCTCCAGGGTGTCCCTCCAAGGGGTGGTCGTGGAAAGCGCTTATCGCCTCCTCCTGGAGCTCGCGGTTGGGCAGCCATGGGCGCCCTTTGTGGAGAATGAGGCCTTTCCTTTTACAAAAATTATTATGTTGCTCGTTCTCTACCCCCTCCTCCAGGTCCTTCCACAGTGTTGCTCCATACTTTGAGCTTCGCTGGGCGGCCTGGAGCTTTTCCCTCAGTTCCTGGGTGGCATTCTGGATGACAGCGAACACATTTGAGGGCAACATAGCAGTGGTGTTGTATGAATCCAGCTCCTCCCTTGGGAAGGACTTACCTGGGTCCCTGCTTAAGAGATCTGGGATGAGGTTGCTTTCCACCGGCTTGTACACAATCCTAAAGCCATAAGACGCCAGCTCTAGGTGCCATCTGGCCTTGCGCTGGTTCATGCGCTTTGGGCTCTTGTAAAATTTGAGGGCTCGGTGGTCCATTCTGATAGTAAAGGGATGTCTGGCGTAGAGTAAGTGGTGCTGCCATTTCTCCAAGGCTGATACAATCGCTAAGAGCTCCTTGTCATACACGGGGTAGTTGGTCTTAGCGGGCAGCATTTTCCTGCTAAAGTAGCTTATGGGATGGTCTACCCCATCTTCTCCCTCTTGTAGCAGAACTGCCCCAATTGCATAGTTGGAGGCGTCGGTCTCCACTATGTAAGGGCGGTTGGCGTCGGGATGGGCTAGTACTGGTGCATTCATGAGGCTCTCCTTGATGGCTTGGAAGGCTGTCTCCTCCTCTTTTCCCCAATGAAGCGGGACCTTCCCTGTCAGGCGAGTTAGGGGTGCCGCCGTCTTGGAAAGGTCTTTTGCAAACCTTCTTAGGAATTTCACCACGCCCAGGAAACTTCTAACACCTGTTCTATCCTTAGGGGCCAACCACTCCCTTAATGCCTTCAGCTTGTCCGGGCATATGGCTGTTCCCCTTTGGAAGACTACGTTCCCTAAGAAGGAGACTGAGTCCTTGTAGAACTTGCATTTAGATGACTTCAAGCGGAAGTCCGCCTTGTTGAGGGATTTCAGCACGCACAGCACATCTCCTTTGTGGTCCTCCTTGGTCCTGGAAAACACAAGGATGTCATCCATGTACGCCACACAACTTTTTTCATTAAGGTTTCCTAGGGCGTTGTCTATGGTACGCTGGAATACTGCTGGGGCGTTTTTGAGGCCAAAAGGCATCACCTTGTAACTCAAAGACTCCTAAGTGGCACTTGAAAGCCATATATTGTTGTTGTTTGGCGATTACCGGAACATGGTTGAACGCGTCAACCAGGTCCAACTTGGTGAAAATCTGGCTACCTGAGATCAACTGAGAGATGGTCTCCATCAGAGGGATGGGGTAGGGGTCAGACTCGGTGATTGCGTTCGCATATGCACGAAATTCGTTGGGTATGTCCGCCTCCGTCTCCAGCCCTACTACTGCGTTCACCCCAGGCTTCCCTCCGCCAGTGGTGAAGAAATCTAGTGCCACTGGGGGTTGGTTCTTGGGGTGTAGCAAGACCAGGCGCTCCTGCAGTTTGAACTGAGGGGAGTACTTGTGCCACCACTCCATGCCCAGGATTATGGGATGAGGCAGATTTTTAATGGCACTGAATGACTCTTGGAAGGTGTGAGGCCCCTGCCGCAGCAGCACCTGGGTCTTGATCTTCCAACTGCTAACCGTTTTTGAGGTGTCTGCCAGCGTCACGGCTCCCTTCCATTCCATTTCCAGCCTCATTTCTTTTGCTAACCCGTGGTCTAGATAGTTATCTTCCGCTCCAGTGTCCACCAGCGCCCAAAGTTGATCCTCCCTTTTTCCCTTTCTTCCCCAGAGCTGTAACGAATAGGGGACATAGAGATAAGACGAGGTATTTCCTTTATTGATGGTAGCAACGCGCGCAGGAGTAGGGCGGAAGTTGTAGGAGGGACTAGGGTTTCCCTCTCTATGGTTTCCCGAAGGGTTTGCCCCGTTGGCGGAGCCAGAGGGCGAACCCTGTGAGGACTCCTGCGAGGGGTTGGAGACTGGCTCAGACTCAGCTCAGCGGCTGCAAAACTTCCCATGTTGTACTCCGGTATGGGCCTTTGCTTGCACTAACGCTAGTTGGCCCTCCACCTGGGTCACAACTGAAATCTCCTCATCGAGGGTAGCTCCCAGGCGAGTGGCAGCCAATGCAGTAAGGATGTCTGGGCGGAGGTTCTGGCGGAACATTCGTGCTATCTGAGTAGGGGTGACCTTGGCCGCCTTGGCCAAAGGGCGGTACACACGGGCGTACTCCATGACTGACATCTTTCCTTGAGTTAGGTTCAGAAGGGCGGACCACGCAGCATCTTGGGAGTCATTTGGCGTAGCCGCTCTCTCAACCAGTTGAAGACATTCCTCCAAGGTGGGAGGGAGCATCTTCTGGGCTTCCAGTAGCTCAGTGAACCAATCCGCTAGGTTTCTGGGCAGGGCGGTTACTATCTGGGCAATCTGAAGTGACACTGGGGCCGTTCCTCCTGACGCCGTGGTCAGCCAGGCTTGAAGTTTCACACGAGAGAAGGTGGCGTGCAAGGTGCTCAACTCTCCTGAGGTGAGGGCCTGTCGGAACTCAGACGCGGACTGCTCAGATTGAGAAGTAGACATTGGTATGTCCCTTGGAGGATAGAAACGGGCGACTTCTCTTAGGAGAAATAGAAGAGAGAATATGACCATTAAAAACGTGGTTGGGTGTTCATACCACGCAGGCAGGGCGCGTTCTGACGGCTTGTCCACCATGTCCATTAATAAAGACATCAAGTTAAATGAGTTTCGTCTAATGTGACAGATGGGGTCTCTGAAAACTGCTACAAAGCAGTTAGGAAAGAGTGCCCAGGTGAGTGCCCACAGGAAAAATAGCGCTGCTGTGGAGATGTCCCTAATCTGACTGTGTGGAAACCACTTTACCACGAAAGTTTGGGCAACAGTCAAGACAATTCTGGCGCTCAGAAGGAGGGCCTGACCCCCTGAGAGGGCGTACAATGACTGGATGGCCTTGTCAAAGTCTGAGCTGCTGTCCATGTGGGGTTTCCAGGATTTTCTTAATAAACTATTTGCAAATGCAAAAACTTATTTTCGAATTTATTAAGTTTTTTACTTAATTTATAGAAGATAAAACTGCTTTACACAGTTTTGCCTGCTCAGATTTATACTGAGCTTAGTGGGGAAGAGCGGGTCCTGTTCCTGCGGAGTCCTCGGGCGTCTTCCCAGCCTTGGGCCCTATTTGAGAATCTAGACCCTCAATTTTGGCGTTGAGGCCCATTCTCAAACTTGGGCTGGGTACCCTCAGGGTTGCAGAAACTTTTCCGCATTTATTATTTGGCTTTGATTTACTCTTGAAGCCTGGGCCATTCTCTTTGCCCATATTCCTCGATATTGGTTCATTGCCTCTTTTGGGAATATTTCGTTTGGTGACATCTGGTTGGCCAGAGCGCCATTTGCAAGGATTTTCATCCTTGTCAATACTCCCATGAATGACGGGTTCAGCCATACCTGATTGGCTGAAAATTCATGTCCAAGGGTCTGAACCCTCAATGCCTCATTTAGTAATATTGGATTTGGCAGCATCTGGTTGGCCAGAGCGCCATTTCTGAGGCTTCCCTTCCCCATCAGCCTTTTGATTTGTTTTTAATTCCGATTTTGAGGCATTTGATTCATCAGATTGCCATTTACAAAAATCAGTGCGGTTGAGCCCCTCTCCCCTGGCCTCAACTATTGCCCTAGGGAATACTAGGGCAATGTGATGGTCAGGCAACGCCTTTACCATTACACTGAGCTGTATTCTGATCTGGCTTTCAAAGCAGGCCAGCCCAGACTGGCTCCCCTAGTCCAGAAATTACCAGCTGGGATCTGATGTTGGGAATTGCCATTTTTCCAACTTTTGGCCATGGCTTGCCTGGGGGGTGGGTGGACCCAGGGCCCTCTCCATGCCTCGTGATGTGCGCCATCTCCCTGCAGACCCCTTCTATCAATCTTACCAGGATTGAAGAGGGGGGAAGAGGTGGGAGTGGGCTGGCTTTGGGTAGGAAAGCCATCACCAAGAGCTCATCTATCACATGGTCGAGGTCACCCTGCTGTGACAGAGGGTCCACGGGAGCCTTGGGGCCCCTCTTCATCCAGAAGGGATGCTGATTTATATCCAGTTGCAAGGGCTGGTCCTCACGAATTACAGTCCATGTGAAAGTGCTATCATGCTGATTACATAAATTGACATACAAATTTCGCCCTAGGGCAGGAAATTGATTACATATTATTGTTCATCTGTCAATAGGACTTTTAGACGTTATCTTTCAAGTTGATCCCAAAAGATTTCTTATGTTAGATTCTAATATTGGTCCCAAGTATTTGGGATTAATTGCTGAGTTTTGGGTGTAACAATCAACCTGAAAGCTGCATGTGTTTTCAGCCTGAGCTTCCAATAGAATATTCATATTAAACTAAAGTTTGTATAATAAGCTGAGCCTTGTAGCTGCAATAGGCTTTAAGGTAGGAATTTAGAGTATTAGCTCAAGCATCAGAAGGATAATTGGCCCAATCTGTTGATTGTTAAAGGGGTTATTTTGGGTCAACCACCAGAATCTGACATTTCCCCCCATTATGACTCAAAACATAAGCGCTAAGATTCCTGTTTAGCCTTCATTGGTCTTTGTCATTTGTTAAATTTTGGCCCAAACTGCCATCAAGTCTGAAGTTGGATCCTCTCCCCATCCTCAAGTACGAGCTAAAATATACTATTAGACTAAAACTATTAGCATATATGTCTTTTATTATTGTTGTTATATTTTCCTTTCTTAATCAGCCCACTTATTGAACCTTCTTAGGAATTTTTCATGGACTCAGTTGTATATATGGCCTGTCCTAATATCCTTGATTATGTATATGAACTTAGATGCCTTATCAATAAATTCAAATGGCCCTACCCAGATGCGATCTAGCTTTTGCAATTGGCCTAATCCATGGGTGTTGCAAAATAGAACTTCGTCATTAATTTGAATTTGGCTAATTTGTAGTGATTCTCTAAGTCCTTTTGATGTCGGGCCTTTTAACAGCAAAACTGTTGTCAAAGGCCTGAGCTTGTAGTTTGATTAAAGCATCCACAAGCTTATCACCATATTGAGGATAAGTGTTTTCTCCAGGTTCCTCTGGGCTGAATATAGTAGCATTGGTAGGTCCAGATGTCTTCCATATAATACTTGAAACAGGGAATCCTGTTTTATGTTTGGTAGGAGATATTGTAGGCAAATACTGCTGAACTTAGATAAGTAGTCCATTTAGATGGTAGGCCAAAGTTAATAACCCTATAATTTTCACCAACATCCTGTTTTCACGCTCAACAGTACCATTAGCTTCAGGATGATAGGGAGAAGAAAGCACACCTTGTACTCCCATTAATTGGTTGAGCTTGGCAAGGACATTGGTGGTAAAGTTTGTTCCATTATTGGTCAGAATAACCTGGGGACATCCATGCTTATGGATCATTTTTCAAGGATGACTTGGCTATAGTTGCCAAACCAGCTTCCCAAATATTCTTGGCCTTGACCCATTTGGTCAAGTGGTCGAAGGCTACAATGATGTACTTGGTCTTCATATTGCTTGTTACAAGTGGGCTAACAGCGTCAATAGATATAGTGTGCAAGGAAAACTTGGGCCAAACAAGCTGGTAAGATGTTCTTTTTCAGAACGGTTTTTCGCCTTGGCACTCTTCACAGCATTCTAGCATTTCTTGGATGTCAAAATGCATTGACTACCAATAGTAGAATTGCTTCAGATGCCATTTCGTCTTTTTGAATCTGCCATGCCCTATGCCCTTATGCGCCACTATTATTAGGTCTGTTTGGGCTGTGGTTCTCGGAAAAAATATACTTTTTCCCCCAACAATCTTAAAAGCATCCCGTTTTCAATAGTTGTATTTTTTTGTAGATCCAATAATATTTTTTGGAAGGATTCAGTTCATCTTGGTATTCTCCATTGACCATTTTCTTAAACAACTCATAAGCGGCCCAGCTAAGTGTTGCAATTGTGGGTAATCAAGATAGGCAATCAGAGTTTTGATGGATTGCTCCAGCTTGATGCTCAATGGTGTAGTCATAAGCTTGAAGCTTTAATGCCCAGCGGTCTAAATAGCCCTCAGGTCTTCTTAAGTTATTCAACCATAT